>VZTE01006447.1:71309-104593 GCA_013397775.1 Eulacestoma nigropectus | reverse complement strand
GGGGACTGCGCGCCCGTCCCGCACCGCTCGCCCGCGGCGCCGGCACCGCAGACCTCCCGCCGCAGCGCGCCGCGCCGGGCTCCATGCCGCGCTCCGGGATGCGAGGAGGTGCGGCCGCCCCGCTGCCGGGGGAGAGGGTGGGTCCGGGGGCTCGGCTCCGCGGGCGGGGGTGCGGGTGCGTGCATGCATGGATGGACGGACCCGCCGGGTCGCTCCGCGCCGGAGAAGTTGCCGCGGTTCTGGGACCGCTCCGGCCGGGATCTCCCGTCTCGCTGCTGGGCGGGAGCCTGTCCGCATCTCCCTGCGCCGGTCCGGCTCCTCCGAGCGCCCCGGCTGCAGCCCCCGCGGGAGCAGCGGGGCAGGGCGCGGAGCGCCGTCACCCCCCGAGACAGGTGAAGTTGGGATGGGGACGGGCCGCGGCCACGGGCGGGCTCGGTGCGGTCACCGCCGCCAACTGCGCTCCGCCGAGCAGCGCTGAAAGTAGCGCGGCGGCCGCGGGCTGGGCGATCGCGGCTGGGTCTGGGCTCTGTCGCGCAGGTTCGCTCCTAAACCCCTACTTCTTTACCTACCTGCCCGCCCCCAGTCACAGCATCGCAATGTGTTTGGGTCGTCTTTTTCCCTCCGTCGATTCTTTAATCAGTGTTTTTAAACAAGGCACGCTTACACGCTTCTTCATTAACCATTCGTTACTTTGAACGTTCGTTCTTAATTTATGCTCGTCCTTGTGTTTATTTTGTGTATTATTATTCGTTCAAGGTCAAGCCATATAGAGTTTGGACTTTATTTATGTGAAGATATGATGAGGACTCTGTAGTGCTGTTCCTTTTCCTCCTCCTCCTCTCCCTCCCACTCCTGTGCCTGCCTGAGCGTTTCTGTAGAAGGCTTTTAAAAGAATAGATGAGGGTCATAAAAAGTACTTGCTGACCACTGCATCCAGCTCTTTTGTATAATTGAAATACATTGGTTAATTACTCTAATGAAAACAGAAAATCAGCTTAAAGAATTGATTGCCTGAGAATGTAATTTTCGGAAGAAGTTGTATTGGAGATGTCTGTGTGTGTGCAGGTGAGTGGGATAATGTACCTGTTAGAACTGGGTACCGCTGAAAGTACCTGTGAGAGGATGTGATGGCAGAGCTGATGCTGTTTGTGCCTCGTGTCACACAGGTGCCTTGCATGGCTGCTCAACTTGCATTGTAAAATCTTCAAACTTTAAGAAAACTGATTGAAAAAAGTAGTGAACTCTTTAATTTCTGAAAAGATTCCAGTGGAATTTAGGTAATGCCATGTCAGAGGTGGTAGAGATGGCATTAAAGTGAGGTGCTGGAGTCCGGGGATACTTCCCAAGGAAGGCAGGTATGGCTGTGTGGGGATGTGCGGAGCTGCGCGTAGGCTTGGCTGGTTCTTGGCTGGTTCGTGGGGCTGAGACCAGCTCCGAATGCACAACATTGTGTCTTTGCGGGAGCAGGCTCGGGGTGTTAAGTGCTGAATTTCCTTAAGGATGGAAGCAGAGGGATTCTGTGCCTGCCTGTACCTTCCATAGTGCCGAGCTGGTTTTAGAGCATTGTGGAAGTTGCTGCTTTAGCTGCTGCGAACATCAGCAAGGGAAGCATGACCCTGCTGTAAGTTGTGACGGTTTTGCTGCTTGATTTGGTGGGATTGGATAAAGTTTTCATTGTTAATTATTACAAAAATTATCAAGACGCTGTTCTCAGCAGTCTTTCCTGTAACGTGAGGGAAGAGCAGGAGATTGTACACTCTGCTTTTTTATCCTCGTTCTGTGAGGGGAAGCTGTGTCTACTCATCTTTGTATATGAAAACAGAGGATTTTTTTCAGATTACAGCATTGAAAACCATTTTCTGAAGAATCAGAAGTAAACATCACTCATTAGTAAACTTTCTCTTCTGCTTTGCCTCAATGGTGTTTCAAAGATCCCATTTCACTCTGGTAATGGAAGACCAAAAGAGCTGTTAAGCTCCATCTGTATGCGTTAGGGTAGGTGGTTGATTTGTACCCTGGGGCCATATTATCTGCTATTTCATTACTTCTGGATCAGTAATGATATTCAGGAAAACTGTATTTGTAGTGACTGCTTTCTAGGGACGCCTGTTCACTAGAAAGCCTCACCGATAAGATCGCACGCCGCGTGTTTGCTGACGTCCTGCGCTGGTGGAGGCACTCGGGCTGCTGCCTTCAGTGGCACAGAAGTTCTGGGGTTTGTGAGTGAGAAATGGGATTCCCATGGGTCTCCTTGCTCCTTAATATAATTTTTTTTTTTTTACCTAACCAGTATTTGGTGTCTTACATTCCTTCAGATGAGCTGAGCTCTTGCGGCTGTTTAGACACTTTGTCCTTTTGTGTTTGGGCACAGCAGCAACTACCCCAGTGGCTGGGAGCAGAGGAGAGCACATGAGGAGCCTGAGCTGGAGCAGGAGAAACGTGCCAGGTGCTGCAGGGTACCCTGTGCCAAGCTCAGTGCTGAATAATAGCACAAAGGTAGCAATGTAAGAGTGGTTTTGGGCAGTGGAAAACCCAGGTGGTGGTTGTGCTTTGGAAGCTCTTGATTCCCTGTTGGTAGGTGAGCAGGGGGGTTGTGGTGGAAGATGTGCTGTGATGTGAATGGTTTCATCCAGGTGTCCAAGGCAACTAAGCTTGTCTGGCTTTGCAGGCCGTAAGCAAAGAGTGGGATAAGAAAATACCAAAAAATAAATTACCCTGAGTTGACAGTGCTAGACTCACACCACAAGTACCTGTGTGTGCTGTGCTTCCTTGCCCTTCATTGCTGCTGGCACCCCCATACCTTAACTGAAGTGGATTATGAAAGCTGAGCAACAGGGATGCTGTTGCAGATTAAAGAGGTGATGGAAAGGTCCCTAGGCTGTTGTTCAGGGAGGTAAGTTCTTTATGCTCTATTAGAAGTGTACGCCGTGCTTTAATGGGTTGTGCTATGCTGGACTCAATGGGCTGGATGGGGGAAAGCAGAGACCTGTCTGCTTGAGCCACCTGGCACAGAGCTGGTTTTGGGAACTTCTCGAGGCATTTTGTAGGTGAGGGAAGTTGTCTGGATGGACTGCCTCAAAGTGTGTGCAAAAAATACGTGCCTGGGTTGTCAGTTTTCAGGCACTTCATTGAATTTCAGGGGGCTTGTTCCAATATGGTGAGACAAAAGCACTGTTTTCACGAGACAGAGCTGCTCGGGGGTTTGTTAAAGCAATAGAGAATGAAAATTTGTCTGGTTCTGGCGGCAGTTCACAGGCTCCAGTGTTACCGGTGTGGCTGAGGATCACGAGTCCTGCTGGGGCTGCCTGGGGGTGAGAGCTTGTGTGGTTTTTCTCTAAACCAGAGAAGCTGTGGATGGGCTGTCATGCCTCATTATAACTGAGTTTTATGATATGATGGCATCAGACTTCATGGCCAAACTCTGTGCAGTTGTGATGCTTTCTGTGTGCTCTGAATCCTTCCACACTGTTGAGTTGTTGCCCACACGTCACTTCAGTTCTTTACCTGAACTTCGAAAATGTTGTTTTATTTTTTATTGAGATCTCATTCCAGCTTTTCTGTTATTTGCCCCAGTATCATAATAAAGTAAAGTAAGTGTGAAGGTACGGTGTGAAACAGGGGTGTGATTGCCAGGTGAGACCAAGATGGAGCTGAGGGATGCTGTGCTCCTTCTGGAAGCTGGGCATCCCACCTCATCCAAAACTGCTTCTAGGGTAGTGATGTGGGTGCTGTGGTAGGGGAAGCAGATAAAGCACCACAGGCAAAAAAAGTACTGCTTATTTGGGGGGGAAAAGAAAGTCCAGGAGTTTGTGCCAGAGGATGAGAGTCATGTGGGTCATTTAGAACCAGAAAGTCTGCAAGGAAGGCAGGTTTCTCTGCTCGCTCTCTGAGGCAGCAGAGGTCTGGCCTCTGAGTCACTGGTGACCTGTCCTACCTTTTGTGTCTAAGCACAAGTGCCCACTGTCTGCAGTCTGGTTTGGAACATGAGAGCAAAAAAATACTCTGCTTTGGACTAGCAAGCTTATCAAGAACACGCTGGTAATGCTCTTTCTGCTTTGAATGCTTCCTTGTTGAGTCATCTTTAGGCATTCTTTTGTACTTCTGCTGTATTTAGTTAAAACACTTGAGTATTAAGGACATGCCACATCATTTTTGTTGGGAATGCTTTTAGTTGCGCTTCCTTTCTATTATGATTTTTATTTGTTGAGCTTTTGTTCTGGTTGAAACAAAATCTTCTGCTAATTTTTTTTTTTTGGAAAAAGCATCTTGGTTTTTCTTTTCAGTCTCATCTAGCTGATGCTTGTATTTGTGTCTGAAAATAAGGTAACTACTGTAAAAGGAGGTTGGTTTTTTTTTCTACACCACCTGCGCTCACAGAAGAGGCAGCTGTTTTGAGAAAGTGTGTGGAATGGGTAAGGAAAGAGGTTCAAGGACCACCAAGAAAGCAAACAAAAATCTGTATTAGTGACGTAGGGCCAGACTGTCTGTGTGATGTGTGGTGTCTGTGCACGTCCCAGGCAGGTGGAGAAGGAATCACACACAAGATAAGCTGCTGTCCGATCCCCGTGGCAGCTCCGGTGTTCTTGGTTGTGCAGACTCCCTGTTGGTAAAGGCAGAATGTGCAAATCCAGTTGCAGTGCAGTGAGGTATCTCTTTGTGACCTGAAAGGGTAGTATGAGCCAGGAGAGAGGGAAAAGGGTTTTACAAGGGAAATGAACATTTAAAGCTACTTAAAAACGACTAGAAAGTGGAGAAATAGTCACACTCCTGACTCAGTTGCTTAAACAGAAAATGTTTGTGCAGGAAAGAGATATTCTGGTAGTGAATAGTGGGTATTTTTGAAAGGTTGGAGATAGGATAACTTAATGTGGCAAACTTCTCATCCCAGCCTTGTTAGGACCGAGGGGGGATTCCTTATGTGTCTTGAGGTTGCCAGAAATGGACAGAAAAACACCCCGTGCCATTTGGCTATGTCAGACTGGCATAGCCTTCCAAAAGAAAGATAAATGAAACCATCTTTTCACTCGTTAGGTATAATTGTGGCTGTTTCTGATCCATCTCCCACAATAACTTGTAATTCACATTGGCATTGTTTCAGCACATGGTGACAGCAGTGTGGAATTCTGTCTGCTGTGTGTTCAGCAGGGATTTGTGGAGAGCTTAAGTCGCTGTAGCACATTGTGGACTATATAAATATATATATATTTAAAAATATATAATTTTTTGTACAGGTACAATAGGACAGTGGTATTGAGTCTTTAGATAGATGTTTTTATCTTTGCTTAAACACCTATTTTAACTGAATTGCTGGGTTTTCATTGCAAAATTGATGTCAGCAGATAGCCAAGAACAGAGCAGAGAGCCTGAGGGCACTGCAGCAAGGGGGAAATAACTCCTGGGCATTAACATATGCCTTCTGAGACACTTCTGAGAACTGTAGGCTGCAAATATTTATGATTCTGTAATTGATTTCAGTTATCTGTAGTAAACAGGATATACACCTTTGGTAAAGAAGGAAGCAGCAGTCTCTGTGATTGCCATTTTCTCCAGCAATGGTGTGCAGTTTATGGAGCATCAATTTTTAGTGTGTGGTATTCATTCAGGAAAGAAAACTTAGGTGGTGGGAGGCTTGACAGTCCCGGCAAACTTTATTTTACAAAACCATCCTAACAGAAACACACAATAGGATTTCTTTTAATGTTTCTTTTTTTTTTCAATCTGTGTGTCTTGTTTTGCTATTTAAAAATTTATCTGTGTTCCATCTTGTGAAATGTTTTGAAACAGAAAAATCACCTGTCCTGTGTAGGAATATCTGTTGAATTAAATTACTGTTAATAAAACAGAGAATACACCCACAGCACCAACTGTAATGGATGGAAGAGCAACCTGAGGATGTAGCACAGTAACGGTGAGTGGAATCCCGCCATTAATGAATGGGATTAAAACTTGTCTTTGTGAGCGAGGGAGGCTCTCCACTGGGATGGAGTCTGTTTTGTGGCTGCCTTTTTGTCTCTAGTGGGTTGAAACAGAGCTCTCTTCCAGAGCCTTTCTGAAGCTCAGCACTGATGATTTGTAGTCTCCCGGAGAGTAATTTGTCAGGAGATGAACAGCAGTGTGCTCAGTGTTTGCTGCAATAGCAAAGACAAGTCCACTTAAAGACTTATTTCTTGGGGTAAAGTAAATTTTAAACTTTCCATCATAAAGCAGTCATAAATACCTCTGCCTGGCCTAGATTTTTTTCCATCTCAAGTACTTTGGTGGCAAATTCAGGTGTGCAGAAAACGGAGCAGCCCAGAGCTTCCAGTTGGGGAGAACAGAAGTGTGGTCCCTGAAGAGGACGTTTCTCATGGAAGGTCACTGTCTCAGAAGTCAGATGATTTGGCAGCTTGGAAAATTTGTCTAGACATTGCAATGTATTTTTAAGTAAAAGTTTGATTCAAAATGGGAGTTGAAACAAAATAAGCAAAAGGTTAAATTTCCTTTAAACAAAACCATAATTTTTCTGTAATAAAACTTGGCTGACTAATTGAAAACTTTAGTGTTGTTTTCCAGCAGAGGCAAAAACAAAATAAGCATTCAGTTCTAGTTCAGTTCTTTTTTCTTTTAAGAAGGGAGGTGTGGGGCATGTGGTGCTTTTTTTTTTTCCTTTTTTTCAATTTTTTTCCTTTTTTTCAATTTTTTTCCTTTTTTTCAATTTTTTTCCTTTTTTCAATTTTTTTCCTTTTTTCAATTTTTTTCCTTTTTTCAATTTTTTTCCTTTTTTCAATTTTTTTCCTTTTTTTCAATTTTTTTTCCTTTTTTCAATTTTTTTTCCTTTTTTCAATTTTTTTTCCTTTTTNAATTTTTTTCCTTTTTTCAATTTTTTTCCTTTTTTCAATTTTTTTCCTTTTTTCAATTTTTTTCCTTTTTTCAATTTTTTTCCTTTTTTCAATTTTTTTCCTTTTTTCAATTTTTTTCCTTTTTTCAATTTTTTTCCTTTTTTCAATTTTTTTCCTTTTTTCAATTTTTTTCCTTTTTTCAATTTTTTTCCTTTTTTCAATTTTTTTCCTTTTTTTTAATTTTTTTTCCTTTTTTCAATTTTTTTTCCTTTTTTCAATTTTTTTTCCTTTTTTCAATTTTTTTTCCTTTTTTCAATTTTTTTCCTTTTTTTCAATTTTTTTTTTTCCTTTTTTTCAAATTTTTTTTTTTCATTGACAGAGAAGCCAAATCATGTCCCGCTCTGAGAGCACTGAGGATTTCTGTCTTCCTGTTGCTTCTTTGGGGCTGAGCTGGGAATGATTCTTCTTCGCTATCTGGTGTAAATTAGGTTGTACACCCAGGCTGGATGGGGCTCTGAGCAACCTGGTCAAGTGGAAGGGCTCCCTGCCCATGTCAGGGGGTTGGGATGAGATCATCTTTAAGGTGCCTTTCAAACCAAACCATTCCATGTTTCTATGATTCTACTGAAATTTGGTATTGGGACCAGGGAAAAGGGACGTGTGAGTGACAACCAAGAGATGGTGGCGACTTGGAATGGAGCTGTGACGTGATGTGATGTGATGGGAAGGAGTTTTGGTGAGTGCCGGTGGAAACAGGAGAGGCAAGCAAGCGAGCTGGTGTTCAGGAATGGACTTGGACTGTAAATGTGTTCAGAAAGCAAATGGCTTGAAGCCTTTGATTGGCAGGGAGGGAAGAAAAGACGTGAAAAGGAGACATGATGCAACTTTGATTTTAGTTAGCTGCAACAATAAAAAGATGTTTTGTGCCACTCTGACTGTGAAGGAAATAGGAGCCAGAAAGGAGAGGAGAAACTTTAACGAGCAACAGGATGGAGACAGACATGATGGAGGCTTGTCAGGATTTGTTTTTATCTTTAAAATCTGTAAAACCCTACTCCCATCCTTCAAAAAGCCTTTATATATTTAGGAACATCAATGGTAATATATCATGTTAAATTCGTTTGTTATATCTGCTTATATCATGTCTAATTTTGGCAGGAATTGTAACACTAATTACATTTACTGTCAAGTTGATTGCCCCTTCCCCGTGCAGCTCTAGCTGAGCCTGTCTTCCTCCGTGTTTAAATTGGTAAAACTTTTTTTCCTGGCTATTTGGAAGAGTCTTGACTGTGGAATACACTTTCTCTGGGTCTAGAGAAATACCAGCTTGTCAGTCTTCCAGATGAGCTGTAACGACTTTCTTATCAGGAAAGGTTTAAAGCAGAAAGGTATTGATGGGCTAGAATGATCAGTTTTTTTTTTTTTTATTTGAGAGAGGGGTTGGGATGGATAGGATATATATATGTATGTGGTTTTTTTTTTTTTCTTTTGGGGTATGTGTATGAGGTGTTTGGGACCTTGTAAAAGACCACATACGTTAATTACTCTTTGAAAAGAAAATGCAAGATGCTTTGTGGGGCAGTTCTGAACATGACATGCTCTCTTGGTTTTTTGGACATCAAATCAGCCTCTGTGTTTGACAGTTTAAGAGTACAAATTAGATGAAGACAGTAAATAGTAGATACATTATTTTGATTCTGAGATGCTCTATGTGAATATTCCTGAAAGAAGCAACAGGGCAGCTGAGTAAGGAGCTGTGGGGAAAACTGTGAGGCAGAACAGGGGAGTGGTGTTAGCAGGAATAAAGAAAATGGAACTTGGCACCGTGGCTTCACTGAAAATAATCATAGCAATAGGTATCCTCCTGCAGAGGGTGATGAGGGGGAATGCAGTATGGGATGCAGAACTTTATACAGCTCTGAAAGCATTTGCAAAGTGTTTTGCCAAAATACCTCTGGAAGGCAGAACCTAAACTGCAGTAGTTTGGAAGGGCAGAGTTTGGGAAGCATCTGATCCTGCAGAGGAGCACATTTGGAAGAGAAAAATTTGGAAGTTACTTTTCCAAAATGGACTCCAGTTTGAGGTTAGGATTAAAGCCTGTCTGCCTTTAGGAAGATACAAATAGTTACTATTTTCTGCTAAGCTTGAGAAGAAAAATCCGAATAACACTGCTGGGACTGAGAGTTAAAGGTCAGAAACTCTGAATAGCAGCATTAATTGCTCCCTTTAAAGGATATAGAGGATCAGAGTCTTTCAGGGCTTGCCTAAGGAGGAGAGCAATATTAATGTCAGTAAAGGATGATACAGCAAGACTGAAAAAGGGAAGGTGGGGCAGGTTTTTTCCCTTGTTGCTCCAAAATAAGATGAACATACAATTAACTTGGGTGTAACCTCAGAGTCTGAAGTATTGCGGTGTTGCTTCACTTGTGTTTAATACTTTTTATTCCATTGAGCAGGATCAAAGTGCAAGAAATATTACCAGCAGGATTAGATGCTGCAGTGCACACAGGACTGCCTTGGCCCATCCAGTGCACAGAACTTCTTGATGCCACACTTGATTTTCCTTTTGTAATCTTCAGGTTTGAACCGTTGTCTTTGCAAGTTGTGCTCCATTCTCTTAGGTGGTGTTTTAATGTTGCCGACTGATTAAAAAAGATGGGGTGCCTTAGAATAAATTAATTGTCTTCTGCATACTCCTACTGTTGCTGACCTCTTATCATTAGTTCAGGCTATGTCAGAAAATGTAAATATTGAGGGAATCAATGATATGTGATAGAACTTGCTGTTGAAATGGATTATTCTTTTTCATCATGGCAATAATTTTTAAGGAAGTTAGGTTTCCACAGCTGCCTGTAAGATTCTGTATAATGATAAACAAGCTTTTTCTGCCTTCCTTCTCTCACTCATATATTTGGAAGATTACTTACATGCTTATTCATGCAAGGAAGGGTTTTGGAAATCAGAACTTCCCAGTGTTGAAGAAACAAATAAAAACCTTTGTTGTATCTACAGTTAGATTTGCAAAAGAGTCCGTGTTGTAAAAGCACTGGATGCTAAAAATGTTGTTGGGTTTTCCTTACTCCTGAGATGCCTTCCCAATTCTTTGCATCCCTCGCTGCATCCTTTAGGAAAAACTCTCTTGTCTCTAGGGAATGAGGAGAGTTGAGGGGAAATTACCATAATTTGCAAACAAGAATGCTTTTTAAATATTTAAATTTGTTTAACTTCATAGCCACGGGTAGCAGATTTTTTTTTTTCTTCTCTTGATTTCATATATGCTTCTTGATGATCTGTTGAAAAGGATTTAGATTTGGCTTTTTCAGTTAAAATAAGAAAAAGTACTTGCCTGGTGACTATTTTTTGTTTAACTTCTAGGAGCTTGCCTTCACTGGGATAGATTTTAGGTTTTGTAAGCAAATCCTGTTGGACTGTATAATGATATGTTTGGATTAAGTTTCCTCCCTATCGCACATTCTACAGGAAAATGTATTTTCTGTTAGTCTGGTAGATGGTTGTATAGGATAGATTTTGATTGCTTCTGAAACAGCAGAAGTCTCCTAGGCAATTCTATTAAATTCCAGGTAATTCAAGGGAGGAGAGGGAAAGGAGTTCACCTCCTCCCCTTACCCTGCCAGACTGGCTCTCCTGAGGCTGGGCTCTGATGAAACCTGTGGGAAGCTGATGGGTGTAGCTGAGAAACTTCTGATGCTGATGATCTGGAATGGAGTGTGGTAAGTAAAACATAAGCTTGCATACAAAAGATGGTTAAAAAGCTGTATCCAATACTTCAAGCTCTTTCAATACACTGTTAGAGTCCCTAAGTGTTCTTGATTCTTGCGTTGTCATCTCTGTAGTTTCATGAGTCCTTTGAGGATGATGTGGGCTTGCCTGTTGGATCAAATAACAGTGGAGAAGGGAAACACTTAAGCTTAAACTAAACTTTAAATATTGAAGTATTTCATTATAGTAAGGGTATTAAAAAAAGTTTAGTTGATATTTGGCAGAGCCAAGATTTACGTGCTTAGGATGGACAGTGAAGCCCCTGTTAGGCAGGTTTTCAAGATCTGTTGTTCTCCCTGTAGACTGAATTTTTGTTCTAACAATGTCTGCAATTATGCATTGTTGAAAATACTTGCATTTTCTGTGGCTTCAGATCCCCGAAAACAAATAGTTGCAGGTTGAAATATTGGCAGCCTGGCAGTGTATTTAAGCTTGCCCTGTAGATTACTGTTACATTTGTTTACTATCTGGGGATGCTGCTTGCAGAGCTAAAAACCCTCTGAGCTGATCATTATCAAGCTTTTAAAAGGAGTAGCAAAGAAGGAGTGTCAAATTCTGTCTGACATCTGACTAAGGGTTTTTTTAAAGTGAACTTATCTAAAACTTCAAAAAATAATATAGTAACTAATCTCTGACCTTTTAATTAAGAGTTCACTAGTTTTTTTAGGAGTTAGTTCTGTCAAGATACTTTTGCAGTGTAATGCTCTTGGTGGCAGAGCTTTTTGTATTCTCGTCGACGGATAAATGATTAATGATCTCAACACTGCCTTCTGGATCACCTTGTAAGAGGTCTCCTTCATCAATCTGGCAAGGGGATTGTATGGCAGTTTGCACCCTAATTACAGTCCCCAGCTGGGATGTGCTGCTTAACAGATTACTTGTAGCAGAAGTGGAGTCAGTGCAGATATGGATGGCCACGGAGTTGTTTGATGCCCGGGTGCTAAAATTAGATTTCCTTCTAGAAAAAAACATCCACTTCATATAAGCAATGCAGCAGATAAAAGTGTTTAGCTGGAATTAACTCTGTAACTTAAAGGTTTAATAATAACAGCGCTTCTGTGTTTCCCTGTTTTCATTGTTTCCCTTCCTTTCTCGTGTGGTCTTATAGACCAGGGCAGTATTGCAAGCCAGAAATTTTATTACCAGTGGAAACATTAAGGTATTCCACAGGGCAAAACAAAAGTGATTCAAAAGGTGCTTTTACAGATAATAAGTTTTAGCATTGAGCAGTTTACCCAGAAGGCAACAGATTATTTCTAGTGGTCTGTCGTTATTGTTGGCCTTTTTTTCTGGCTCATTTGTGGTGTAATGCTGCTGCTCAATTAAGATGTATTTCTGTGAAAACCATGAATGACAATGTCCACCAAGCATATTGCTAAGCATATACATGTGTGCCTACTGCTCAGGCTGGCAACTCTGAGTGTGTTGCTGAGAAACAGCTCATTTAAGGACTAAGGCATGGAGGAAAGCTTGCACAGGATCCAGTCAAACACCAAAGCAAAGTGTCCATTTGGTAGCTGACAACAGGAAGATTTTAGGTTTGGGAAGGATGTAATTGCCAAATGATTTTCCAGGTATGTATCAGTGTTTTAGTAGTCAATATTGCCAAAACAGATAACATTGTGAGTGTCTTGACAATCTGGGAAAAAAAAATCTAACTTTTTATTTTCATGATAAGGATTTATTTTCATGATCTCAGGATTATCTGGGCATTGGTAGCTTCTCACTGGGTGACAGGTATTGGAAGGATAAAGGCAGTGGAAAGGGGTACGGTAGACTGAGGCTGGAGGTAGAATATCTGCTATTTGTGCTTTTATCCTGAAGAAAACTAGAATTGAAGAATTGCAGGGATTAATATTTGTGTTTAGGACAGTAGAAACCTTCAACAGTGCAGTGGCTGCTGTGAAGGTGTGGGTGTGTATGTTTGACTTCATCTAACTTGAAAGATGAAAAAAAGTGTTTACTACTCAGTGGAAAAGTAGTTGACTGTACCTGACCTGTGTTTTAGTGCTGTGAAAGGGCAGCAAGTCTGGACAGTCTTCTCCCTGTCTGGGAGCTCGACTTTTGGAGTATGGGAAGGAGCTGATGAGTGTGTGTGAAGCAGGAGTTCATCTTGTCCTAGGTTTGGAAGAAAATCTCTGAAGTTTTTACTCCTAGAGATGGTTGGATAGTGTTTGGTTATGGTGCATTCACACTTTCTAGGTTTCCCTCCCCGTGAGAAGTGGAGGAATTGACTGTAGAGTTGCTGTTGTCTGGAAATGCACTTTATGGTGAAAACACTTCCAAGAGATCATTTGGAAGGCTCTGGTTTCTTTGACCTGGTTTGCTCTAAGCTGGAACTCATGGCTTTCCCTGTTCTGCTTCCCTCTTGCTGCTTTGGCTCCCACCAGAAGCGAAGAGTCCTTCAGTGCTTCATCCTCTCAGCTAAAAACTAAAGGCTGCCTCTTCAGCTTCTTTTATTGTCTTGTTAAAAAGCAGATGCAGTGTTTCCTCCCTATCAGTCTTTCAGATGGGGGAGCAGCACGGTTTGGTGTTCTTGTGAGCTTCATCACTCTTGTGTTTGCAGAAGCAATTGGAAGCAAATGATCCAGGTTGTTGTTATTACTCATATTTTGTTTTTTTCCAGTTCTGCGGCTTCAGCTCCTTATTTGAGCTGCATTGACACGTCATGAAGCACCACATTTCGGTCTGTAGTCGTGCATATAATAGTCAAGTGCTGCACAGCCTCTCAGTGATCTTGGTTTTCCACGGTGGCTCTCCCGGGTTTTGTTCCAGGACAGAAACATTGTAGGTACTCAAGAGGAAAACACTTTCTCCTAAATTATTTTAGCAAATGGAAATCCTTTTTTATTCTGGCTGAAGACTTTGTCTTGGCTGCAAGCCTGAGAGATTTAAACATTTGCAGTTCCTTTTATTGTTCAAACCTGTGCAGCATATTTTAAGTGAGCGAGCGGTCTGTCAAGTTACTAGAAATCATTACTTTGCCAGAGAGTTATCGAATGGATGTGAAAACAGGTGTTTGTCAGATTTTTACCTTCTGGACTGAATATTTTTGATGTTTGGGAACTTTTATCTGCAGTCAGCCATTGTGCTTTGTAGAGGAGAAGGCTTAATTCAGATTATCTGAGCAATCAGGGAGTAGAGATGCGGTTCTGTGATTCATAATTGAAATTTAGCCTTTAGATTAACTTCATTAGTATGCTGTTGAACAAGGACAGGGTGTTAATAAATGAAAAAATCCTTCTGGGTTTAGCACTAGGAACCACAATAGGTCTTTGCAGTTCATTATGAATTTTTTTATTTTTGCTGTGACAGCATTATTTTTGATTTGACCATGCTCTTTTTGTCTTTATTCCTCAAAATTGTGCAGAGAGAAATAGAGAGAGGTTTTGTCTGATGTGAGATTAAACCCAAAATTCTTCTAATAAAGCCACGTTTATAAGCCCTTCTGAGATCAAGAAAAGTAACATTAAAAAAAATAGACTTCAGTCTCCTTTCTAACTGATAACTTAGAGTAATGAGTGAAACCTGACTATGTTTTTCAAAGACGTGAAACTTTCTGAGGAAGTAGAGAGTGACTACAGAATCTCCAGTCACTAGTTTATAAATGTTTATAAAACATACCTGTATATCCTGCTGAGATGGCAAATGCTCATTGCTAGCTTCCATATTCTGATTACTTTTTAAATCCTTGATCTTGAGTTCAGTTAAAGGACTTCTTCAACCTAAATGATTCTGTGTATATCTCACAGTAGTCCACGGGCCATGAGAAATAGAAGGGAGTGTTCAGACTTCTCCAAGTGGAATTTTCGTGCATGAAATGAAGGTTAATGTAGTTGAGTTTTGAATGACTATGCAGTAATGGAGGAAGTTGTTACTGGTTTTATTTGTAAGGCATTTTTGCCATTTTTATACAGTGTTTTTTTATGCTTTGCGTGGTTTTATGAAAGATTTTGATAGGTTCTCATTAGTCGTAGAGCAGTACTAAGAAAGTAGGTTCACAAAAAAAAAAAATTTCTAGTTACCAGAATGGAAAAGAAGATATTAAGGATTTTTGGTTCCTTCCCATCTTCCCAGTCGCTCTTGATCTCCCTAAAACCTGTACCAGAATATTTTGCGTTGTCTGTACATTCACTTTTCAGTGGAGAATCGTGCGCTTGATGTAATCCTCTGTGCTTTGAGGTGCCGAGGCATCTGCTTCGGCAAGGAAAGATTATGGATGTAGCTTTTTCTTCTGCATTAGCCTTGAGGGAAGCACAGATTGCTGAACAACAGAGCAGATTGGTGTCTAGTGCTTGAAAGGCTGGGAGCTGAGTTTGAACTCCTGCATGGAGTCTGTGTGGGCCTGCAGGGGTTTGGGAAGCTTTGGGAATTACTGCCGCTGAGAGTCTGGGGTAAGGGCAGTTTGGAAAAGAGGAATGAAGAGAAGAGCAGAAAGTCTGTGTTACGATGAGTGGTGCGTAGAGTCCTTGAGTATTTGGGAAAAGTGTAGGTTGTGATCTCCTGACACACACGAATGGGCTATGTTGCATTTTCCCATAGGGTTTGGCATGGGGGAACACATGCTTTAAAAATGCTAGAAGGTTGTGTCTGAGAAAAAATAGCTTGTATGAGGCAGGTTAAGATATATGGAGTCAAATAACTTCCATTGTTTATCCTTGTGGAAGATGAGTCCTAACCAGCAGACATAGTTCACATCCCAAAATATCTTAATTCTCACAAAAAGCTGTTGTTGGGAAACCTTGACTTTGGATACACTGATGTACTGCTGTGGGAGAAAATTGCACTATTAATGATTTCTAGCTTTCTGCAACTGCTCTGTAGGAGAAGGGAAATATTTTCCCTCCAGAAGGATCCAGGCCCAAAATTACAAATTAAAAAAAATTTTAAACTTGCTTTTGTTTTTTTTTTTTTTTTTTTTTTCTTTTTTTTTTGAATATTTGCTATGCCTTTGAGCAGTGCCCAGAGTATAACATATTGTGTTCAGTTTTAAGTAGGGAAGCCTAATCTGTAAGAGTTTCCATTTTTCTAAGAGAAAACCATGCAGAGGGAAAGAGGAGCGAGAGAGAAAAGGAGGTAAGTTAGAGAACTATGGACTTCAGATAACGTTTAGCTATAGTCCAATAGTACAAAGTTTGAATGATGAACTACCTGCTTGAACACCAAAAGATAAACTCGATCTCCCCATAATCATTAACATTACCATTGATAGATGCATGTGAGAACAAGCAGTTTGTGAAGATACTTGAATAAGGGATGATGATGGCTTTGATTCACTTAAAGAAGTGAGGCTTCCAATAGGAAAATAGTGTGAGATGTACAGGAAATGTCTGAAGAGATTGGGAAAAAAAATGTTTACTTTTCAGGATGCCACTGTTGATGTTTCATTTTGACAAGATGCTGTAAATAAATTCCCTGGGGATGCTCAAGAGTCAAATATGCTTTCCAGTATTTTGTTTTCTATAATGGAGAGCATTTCTTGTTACCAACATTTTTTTATTCATCCTGATCGTTAAGCTGGGAAGAATCCCCTAACCTTGGCAGCACCAGCGGGGGAGTATGTTTAGCCTTTGCACACTCTGGAAAACTTGGGTCATGAGCAAGGGCACCCACTGCCTGGTCTTGGCCGCCCTCACTCAGTAGATTTGCCATGCTGAAAGAGAAATACATGAACTAAAGATCATGCTTAGTTCAAAAGAGTTAAGGCAAAATGCAAACAGTCGTTTATCTACAAGATATGAAATAGTAAAATCCTGGATGGAGAAATGAGAGAAAATCTTCACTTCCTTGTTCATTTGCGAAGGTTAAACTGGAAAGGTTTGTCTATGTGATGTGTTGGAGCCTCTCTTAATGTGATGGAGGTCAAGCGTTCCTCTTGCATTCTTGTTACCTTCCATAGTATTAACTGGAGAATATTAAGGAATGTGCTGGTGTTCATGGCCAGTCTGATGAAAGATGTAGACAAATTTAACCTTTTAACTATAATCGAGTTTATTTTTCTTATCCAGGGGTTAGCGTGACCAGTCAACTAAAATAGATGATGCTTTTTATTTATGCAGGTGAGAGGGCTCGAGGAAATGGCTTTAAGCTGAGATAGGGGAAATTCAGATGAGATATAAGAACAAAGTTTTTCACTGTTAGGGTGGTCTGGCATTGGAAGAGGCTGCCCAGGGAGGTGGTGGAGCTGGATGATGAGGTTTAGTGGTTACAGTGGCAGTGCTGGGCTGACAGATGGACTGGATGATCTTAAAGGTCTCTTCCAACCTTGACAATTCTACAGTTCTGTGCAGATCCAAATGTGTATAGTTTTCTATATTTAGTTGATAACTTAATTGCTCCTTGCCTCAATGAAGGATAAAACCCTTCTCCTACATCTCTTTGGTGACTTGATTGTCTCCATATAAGGGGTCTCCTCTACTGAATCTTCTACCCTGCTGTGTAGAAACTGAGATTCCAGGCACAAATACTTAAAGTACTCGTTGCTAATTACTGGTCCTTGGTTAAGACCATGTCACGATGACAGGTACCTTTGTGGACTGACCCAGTCCATATAGCCTCTAAGAAGTTGTAACACATGGATATCCTTATTCTAATGAAAAATTCTGGTAATAAAGTTTAGTTTCTGTGAGACAAATGTGTGTGAAATACAACCGCAAGTGGAGACCTTTCTGTGGGCTGACAGCTTCTCTGCTCTGTTCTCATTCTCTGTGCCCCTTTTTCCTCTCATTGCTTCTTTTCCTGGACGCATCCAAAAGAGGGAACGCAAAATGGGAAAATGTTGGGAAACCCACTGAAGTCAGTATGAGGTTTCTTGTTGATAAAAATGGAACGCAAAAGCTAGTGGTCCTGTCCTTAGCTTTAAATAAATTTCCCCCTGTATAGAAGCACTGTCTGGAAATAGATTATCAACATGCCTTGAAAGAATTTAAGCAAAAATGAAAAAGCAAGAGTAGCATCTACCTGCAGCTTTTAATATTATTATTTTGGTATGTCAGATTTTCTTATCATCCTTTTCTTAAGTAATTCACAGGATCACAGCCTGAGTTTTAAAAACATCTGCTCGTTTGAAAGGTATTCTGGTAGGCTGTTTCTATTGAAACAGAGCTTAATCTCTGGCTTCACTGATCCTCTCTTTAGTCAGAGCTGCCACTTACTTCAGGTCAGCTCAGGCACACTATAAATCAGGACCTTCTCACTTGTCAATCAGTGATTGATTTAGTTTTGCAGCACTCAAAGGCAGTCATTTCTGGTTTAAAACTGAGTTAATGTGGCCTAACTGGGTTGAGCACATTGCTGGGAGCTTCTGCGTTCTGGAGCCTAGATTGGCTTTTTACTGATTTACAGTGTGGACATAGGCAAATAATTTTATGATTTATTGTAGAAATACTTGTTGTGCTTCAGTCTTTGTCTCTTTTTTCCCCTTTCTGTGTTAACTTGAGTTCTTTAAGGCCTTGGAGTTGGAGTGTTCAGAGTTACATAGCTTCTCTAGTACCTGGAAGTACTTAGAGATGGAAAACCATTCATGCTGGTGTGTGTCTCAGATGGAGACGCGTGCTAATGGAGCTTTAAAAACCAGAAAAAGCTATGCTTGCAAAGGCTTTTAACACTTTTGCAGAATAATTGAAAATAAGACTAAATGGAATTTTTATTTTCTTTTGAAGATTAGGAGAGCCTTCATCCCATGCCATGCTCTGTCTATGCCACAGCCCAAATATTGGAAACTCTGAAATCCTTTGCGGTACTGAGTAGTGGATAACAAGTGCGTCATGATGGGACTGAACTCTATGTGATAATATTAAAAAGTACTTGGGAGGGACCAAGTTCTCTGATGTGCAGTTTTGATTTCTGTACCTCATCCTGTATAAGGAATTACTCTCACATGTTGGTATTCCTGTGAAGGGAAGAGCTGTATGTATCTACTTGTTCCTCTCTGGGTTTCAAAGTTTTCTCATGTATATGTTCTGTAACCTTTCCATAATCTTGGAAAATGGGGAAGCACTGCTGGTGCGAAGATGCTAAACATTTCAGCTTATTAGTAAAAAGAGAAAAGTCCCTTGAAAAACATCCACTTTTTAAAATGCAATAAAGTTTAGACTTCTGTAATTGGTTCAAAATTTAGTATGCTTTACAAGTAGAAACAAATGAAATCCTTTTTCTTGGGGCAGTTGAAACTACAAGGATAACTGATAGCAAATCTAAGGAAAGTAGGAAAAGACTTTCATCCTCCTATTTCCCATCTTGCAGTCTGTGGGTCTTCCACTGTGGTGTTCTCCTTCTTTGAAATTGCCCCAGTTAGGTTGGTCTGAAGTTATTGTTGCTATGAGGGAAATGTTTTTTACATTACAAAGGTGTTTCATTTGACTAGCCTTGGAAGGTGGTTTTTTTTTTTTTCAGTAGTAGTTCCATTTCCAAAAATACAGCCAACATCACAGTGAGGGCAAGTAAGGAAATCTAAGAAATACATTTTCTGGCAGTACATGGTATTTTTTTGTTTCTCAGGATGACTCTAAAATTCTGTTCTCTTGAAATAACGATGAGGAAATACTTCTGGTTAGGAAAAAAAAAAATGAACTATTCTGTCTGATCTGTGGAATATACTTGGAACAATTCCAGAGCAGTGAGGCATGCTGTGGGTAGCGAAAAGGATCTTGCAAGGCAGACTGCCCTCGGTGTTCAACAGAGCATCTCTAACTTATTTAGCCCTTTTATGTCTCAATATTCTGTATTTGCTGAGGAGTGATGGCTGCTGTTGTGTGCTGGGATTGCTGCCGGTGTCACGAGCGACTGGATTGATGAATTGGTGCTCCCTGGAGGAGCTTTGCTCCCTGTGCCAAGCTGACATGGCACACGCAGCCACATCCTCAGCTCTCCTGCAGGAGCACGAGCAGAGACTGTGGCAAGCAGCACATTAGTCCAGAAGGGTTCTTTCTGTGCATCTTTAGCTTCTTTAAATATATGCCTGTATTTGTGCCAGGATTTGTGAGTAATTATTCTGTTAAAACATGAATATTTGAAGTAACTAAAACAAATGAGGTGTGATAACATTAAATACAACTGAATTTACATAATCCGTTTAATAGATATGAATTGTTACCGTGTTTAGTTTAATTTGTCATCATTTGCCCTGCTTTACTATTGTTTTGGATGCAAAAAAATAATTGTCTAAATAGTTACTCTTTTATAGAGGCTTAATGACATCGATAAAGGAGTTGGTTGCCTGACTCAGGAATGTGTCTGCTCATGTTTCCACCTCACCTTCTCCTTCCTGGTTCGCTCTTGCTGCTTTAGAGTTTGACCACAGCACTACTCGGGCGGCAGCAGTTGTAGAGATGAGAATGAACTGAAGCCAGCCCTGATAAAGCAGGGAGTTAATAATATATTTATAAGGATACTATATATAGGTACTTTGGTATCAATATATACTATTAAATAATGTATAAGGTATTTACAGGAAAGAAACTTCAGCTCTGCAGAAGCAGTTACACGTACAATTACATGGCAACAAGCATCACACGCTGTGTTGTAGGTATAGGTGATGTTAGGCTGTTTAAAAACAAGTGGAAAATTGCTGTAAAAGTCCAGAATGGGCTAAATGCCATCACAGATCTTGAAGCAGGTTATAAAATTGTTCAGAGAAATCTTTTGAGGTAGTAAACAGAATTTAAAAGCCCCACATGACTTTGAACTTGAGAATTGGAGCATCTTCTGTGAGAGATTTGTCAGTGTGGGAGAGCAGTGTTTTAGTGAGCTACCCCTAGAATAGATCCCGTGGGGAGCTCAGGATTATTGCAAACCTCTCCACCAAGTGTTGGGAATATTTGTTCGGTCTTGCTTTCTTTAATAGAAGAAGTAAATGGTTGTATGATAGGACTTTGGAGATTAAATAATGGTTTTTGATTATATGGAAGAAAATGAGAGCTACTCAGCAGTGTGGAAGATTGGTCTTCAACTGCAGTAAGGCAGGTGGCAGAAATCCCTGTATAAATGTTTACACTTAATAAAATCAAAGTTTTTCTTTCTGTAATTTCACTGTTAAAGGGAGAAAGAGGAAGAAGAGGTTAATAATTTACGGTATAAACAATATGTTGGCTTATAAGGCAATTTCTGTTCAAAGGCATTAAGGCATGAGTATACTTTCTACTTCATACATGTAATGAAAGCCAAATGAAAACAAACACACAAACAAATCCCTCAATTCTCCCCAACAAATCCCAAACCAAAAAAAAATCCCCTGAAAATAAACAACCCACATAGCTGTCTGCTTTGACCTGGGAAATCATGTCCCATGTCCCATCACCCCATATTTAAGCTGTTTGTTTTTACAGACATTATTTCAAGATTGTTCTTGTTTGGAATAATGTAATAAGTAGTAGGATGAAAAGAAAAACATGAATTACAGAGCCTAGAGGAGCAATTGAGCTTAAGGGAGTGGGGGCTCAGTACCAGCAGAGATGTCTTAGGTGATCACTGTGCTGGAGGCAGCACTGGACATGTGCAGGAGATGCATTTGAGGGCACATCCCTCTCCTGGGTCTTTGGAGAGAAACTGCTCCTGCCCTGGTTTCTTCTGCCTACAAAGCGCTGCTGCCAAACTTGCATTTTTTTGGCTGCCCAAGGGTTTGTTCTGAGGAGAAGCCACCTCAAAGAGCTGCTGGCAAGGACCTAATGCAACCTTCAAGGGTTTCTTAATCAATTCCCTCATTACTCTGTCACAGCTCCATCCTGGTAACCTCCGACAGGGATCCTGCCCTCAAAACAAGCTGGCGTTGAGCGAGGATAATGCACTGCTCAGTGATGATGATGATGGATGCACTAATGTTATTTGACATGTGTTTCATGTTCAAATTAATGTTGTCTTTGATGTTGTGAAGGTTGAATTCAGAGAAGAGAATTGATTCTTGAGCTGAAAAGATGTCTTCAAAGTTCTTGGCAGTTCCTGGTGGTTCAGGTTGCAGGTATGTCCTGGCTGTCATTCCAATTGCAGACCATCCTGGCAGCCTGGTGCATGAAGTACCAAAACTGGGCATGTCCCATGAACACAGAGAAACAGCAAAAACTGATTGGTTTGGGAGTTTTTTTGCCTTTATGCTAAAACCCCCAAGGTTTCTTAGAGTTGGAAAGTGCCTGTATCATCTTTTTTCTTTTAGACCTACATAAATTAAAATATGTGTGGGAAAAATAGATAACTGATTTGCAACTAGTACTAGATAATTTAATAATTACTTGCATTTTCCAGTGTGCAGGATTGTCATTTTAGAATAAAAACAGTTGCCTCCAGAAACTCCTTTGAGTTTGATTTTATAAAAGATAGTGAAGGTTCAGGTACTTGTCCTTGGAAATACATGTCAGAGAGGTGAAGCAGCCCTGAGATGAGTCCTTCATCCTCTGATTCTGGGTGGAAATATCATGGATTGCTGTCTGATTGTGTTAGTTGCATAATCAATGTTATTGGAAGTTTTTTGCCCAATAGCAAAGAATTCTGACACTAACAGGTCCAATCTGTGTTGTTAAAGCTTTGTGTGGTGGAAGCTACCATTTTTGATGTGGAATTGCCTCCTGATGTTACAGCACCTGGCACTATCATCAAAATAAGTAGGAATCTCTAAATAATACTAGCCATGACATATAAAAAAGTTTATATGATGTTTTGTTATTAAATAAGTATTTCAGGTATTTTCAATGATACCCTTCACTGTAAACATGCTATGAGAGAATAAATGGCATGTTTAATGTTTTGTTTCAAGATTCTTCCATATTTTCCTGAATAGCCAAGTGTATTTTCCTTGTTACTTGATTGAAACCAGCAAAATTATCATTTTAATCCATTTTTGGATAAAGTAGTAAGACTGTAATGTGCAGCAGTCTGACAAGATGTTAATTCATTGTAATATTGTTATCAACAGTCTTCTAATAACTTTAAATACATCTTTGTCATATTAAATGTTCATGTGTAGGTAGAATAGGAAAGGTTGTTTTCAAATTCAAGGAAAGTGCAAAAGAATGCTATTTGTCCCTAATTAAATATTGAGGACTTCTGTATTAAATATTTAATTGGCCAGCTGTACTGCAGTGGGGTGGTGGAGAAATGATAAAACCCTGTATTTGCACTTAAAGACTGTTTTTGGGCAGTCAAGTGACCTGTTGCTAAACGAATTGGAAGGAAGGAAGAGACTTAAATAAAAATACTTCTAGTGTGTTTCCCACCACTGCTGGTCCAGGGAAGGGGCCCTTGATAATCACGTGGCTACGCCAGGCTCTTCTGAGCCATTTTATATGTAAGTGCACTGAGGACCTGTTTCTGACTTCTGTTTTCTGAAGGAACAGAAAACTTCCTGGAAGTCTGGAAGGTCTGTAGGACATGTGGAGGAAAGCAGGAAATGCTCCTTCTGTGTGATAAGTCTGTATGAAAATTGGTATTAAACCCATGCAAATTGAAATAGTTCAGGGTGATAGAGTCTTTGTCAGTTTTACAGACAGCTTTAAAGCAGATAGTTACCAGAAGAAGTGAACATGCTTTCATAATGTGTGAAGTAGTCCTTGCATGTTGAGGAGAAAGTGTAAAAGTAAAAGGGATGTATCAGACAAAACTCAGGTCTGTTTTGAACACTCCATAGATTTAGTTCAGAACAGGTAACTGGACTCTAAAGGATGCCAAAGCAGAGCTTTAGATGTGGAAATGTTGGAGTACACCTGTGAAATTGTCATGGGTCCATAAAGCCTCAGGAAAATCAAAGTGTACGTGTGGTGTGAGGCTGTGTTGTGTTATCGATTGGTCCAACGCCCCAGGGTTTGGAGTTGTATTTGGAAGCTTAAGTTCTGTGTCCCAGTAATCACAGAATCAGAATGGTTTGGGTTGGAAGGGACCTTAAACACCACCTGCCTCCAACCCCCCTGTTGTGGGCAGGGACAAAAACTTTATTTTAAACTTTAGCAGTTGTTCCTGAGATGCTTTGAGGAATGTGTGTGGTGGGAATGTGTTGTGTATGTGTCATTCCAGACATGGTGAGAGGTGATGTGATGGTTCTGCCCTGTTTGCTTATCCTCTCTCTTCCATCCTGTCTCCTACCCATCCATAAATAACTGATAGGGTGAAGGAAAGATCAACTCCACATCTCAAGATGAATGATGTGACAACAGCTGACCTGGGCACACATTTGTCAAAAATTATTTTAGCCTGGAAACTGAGGGTTTAAACAATAATGAGAGATGTCCTGGAATGGCATCTCAGTCTGAGAAATTTTGTCTCTGAAATCTCTCTCTCTGCTGCTGTACCCAAGGGAGTTTCACTCTTTGGCATGTAACTTTGAGTATATGGATTTTTGTGGGGTTTGGTTATGTTGTCTACAGTGTGTTAAAGTTAGGTCACAGCAGATGTGTGCTGGTGTCTCTGGGCTTGGTTAATTGGATTATGAGACTTAAGGAATGGAAAGCATGCTCATCTTAAGCAAAGAAATATGAGATTTTTGGCTTTCTTTTGTAGCACATGGGGTCATGTGTGTTCGTGAATCATCTGGGTGTTTGACCTAAAGGATGGTGGTGCCCATGATCTGTTATGTATTTCTGTTTCACTCTGCTGTCCTGACTACTGGGCTTGGTTTGTTACTGGGTGTTTGAAGTTGCTGGTAGTGCTTGATGTGCAGAGATGTTTAACTGTAGGTTAAACGTCCACCACACCTTTCTGTGGCTGTGGGGCTGAGCTCAGTGATGCAGGCAGTTCTTCCTTTGTTATGTTCCTTGAATATATTAGCTTGGTTTTTTTTCAAAAGTGGAGCTGTTGTTTATTACTATTGTAACATAACGTTGTGGTTGAATTAATGAAATCTAAAAAGAATTCCTGATTTCATTGGGATGTCAGAAAGCTACATCTTTTAATAAGTGTGAGTTATTGTAAAAAGTAGCAAGACTTACTAAAAACGAACATAATGCTGTGCAAGTGTGCTAGCATGCTATAAATTCTGCCAGTATGTCACATCCTGACATTTAGTAGTTTCATTATTCTGTTTGTTGGTCATTTCTGAGCAAAGAGTATAAATGAGAACTACATAAAATGCTGTTTGTTAAAGACCAGTGACTTTGAGGGCACTTCATGTACAGGATTTGCACACGCTTTTTTGATTTTTTTTTCCCCCCACCAGGCATCATGTATTTCTTCTGAATATTTATCTGTGTGTGTGTGTGTGATAATTGTTTTTATATTTTAAATGATCTTAAATTTTGTCACAAGTGAACACGGCTGGATAGCACAGACCCAGGAATATTCAGCAGAGACTGTTGTGTGCAAGATGGGAGAGGAATTGTTTAACACAGCAAACTGAAACCTGTGCCCATTCCTCTTATGCGAAACCGAAGTCCACTGAGTGGGAAAGGCTACCCAAGATTCATATTTATTTTCATAATACTATGTTGAGAGATCTTTTACTTTGTGAAGAATGTTTGTACTGCAGAGTGAGTTTCAGTTCTTCCTCTGACTTTACAACGCATGAATCCTTCCTCCCATTTCTGAATTGCATATGAACACCCATAGGGACAGATTCCATCTTTTGAATGTCTAAAACTTTTTCCAACATCCTTATGCAAAATACTTTTTTATCTGAAAACTCTAATTGCAACTGAGACAGCTTAATGAAATATTCTGGGCTTGATTGAAGTTCTTCAATAATTTTTTCATGTTCCCAGCGGAATTTCTGGTAATTCACCAGAGAGTCTGTAGCTGGCAGGATGGGGGTGGAGATTTAGATTTACTTAGGATGAGGGATGCCTGCATTCAGATCAACCCTTCTTGGCTTCGTTCAGATCTAGGACTTGGATTAATATTCGGGGATTCGGTTGAGTGTTTTGGATAAGGAGCTGCGGTGAGGTGCATTTCTCTCATGTTTTTGATGTAAAATATATGTGAGAAGGATAACCTTCATAATCCGCCAGCACATTAAAAAGTTGCAGGATGAAATAAACCACTCCAGTTCAGTTTTAATGACAATCACGGATGAACCCTGCAGCTCCCGAGTGCATAAGACAAGACTTATAACTGGGAAAGCTGCTTTAATTTGGCTTGAAATGTGGTCCGTCAGGAAGCCTTATAAGCAAGTTTAACTGTATTATGCAATGGAAGGAAGCTATTACTTACCTAATTGCCTGGATTTTCATTAATAATGTAAAATTCCCTGCTTTTTCATTCCTCCAGGTGATTAACTGAAGATTTTTCTCAGCAATCTCCCCTCTGTTTTGAGAGAGAAGCAATGAACAGTCCAATAGATCTTTATCTCCGCTTTAGAGAAAAGGAATTGATGTGATTAACCTTTAGCAAAGATACCATGATTGTTAACATCTCATATGGTAGCTGTGCTGAGCCAGGGCTGAACTGTTGGGAAGAAGGTTAATGACCAATCCTCAGGCTTTGGGAAGACTTTGGAGCTCTTTCCAGTACCTGAAGGGGCTCCAAGAGAGCTGGAGAGGGCCTTTGGACAAGGGCATGCCATGATAGGACAAGGGGGAATGGCTTCACACTGACAGAGGGCAGGGTTAGATGGGATATTGGGAAGAAATTCTTCTCTGTGAGGGTGATGAGGCCTTGGCACAGGTTTCCTAGAGAAGTCATGGATATCCTGAAGTGTTCAAGGCCAAGCTGGATGGGGCTTGGAGCAACTTGGTCTATTTGAAGGTATCCCAGATGATGGCAGGGGGTTGGAATGACACGGTCTTTAAGGTCCCTTCGAGCCCAAACCATTTTGTGATTCTAAGTTCATCTCCCATGATTTAAATACAGATCCCAATGCAACTCGGAGACTGTTGGTTTTTCACTGTTTTTAACTTTTGGTCTAAAACAACAGTGGTGACAGAACCTGCACTGAAATTATTAAATTTAGATAAGTGGGCTGCTCAGAGTTACAGAGGTGTGATTTTAGCAAGCTGTTTTAGCTGGGGTAATACCATGAACTATAACAGCAAAGGTTCATGTGGTTACTGGAAGCTGGAGGAGGTGTGGGATGGTAGAGATGGCCTCATTATGTAAAATATGATGGCTGATACTTAAATTTTACCTGAAAAAGCATCCCTGGATTGTGCACTGCTACGGTGGTTTTTTTGGGAGAGCAGCAGTTTGTTGGCTGGATTGCTAATGGCCGTGGTGGGATCTTCCTTCATCAATTACCTTTCTCTCTCTGATTAGTGCCATTACCTTAACAAAGCATGAAAACTGCTAATTGCTAAAACTAACAGCTTACCTTTGTGTGTAGCCATCAAAGAAATGTTGTATAGAAACCACGTGTGGTATGTTGTGGCATTAATTGGCTTTTATTGGTTTATCTTAATGATAGTCCATGCTTAACATAATCACAGGAATCCTTTTATCTGAGTAAAGGCTGGGATCCATGAGCAGAATGTCTGGATAAAGGACTGTTGCTTCCATTCAAAACGTTGTGCTCCAGCTGTCGCATAAAATATAAAATTCTCAAATGTAATATTTCTTAGAATTTATTTTTCTAGATTTGTTTCTATGGCAGTTGTTATTTTCTGTGCAAATGGCGTGGTGAAAGTCAAATGGGTAAATGTTTCCTGAGGCTGAAGAAGCTTAACAGAGCAACTGTTGCTGACTTTAGAACAAAGCAATCAACATCCATAACTAATGCCTCAACTTTTTAATGTGATTTTTAATATTTAAGTAGGAAAAAATGCTGTGAGATTGTATAATCAATGCAACTGATAGATTTTAAGAAGTAATATTTTTTTGAAAGTACTGGTTTTTTTTCAGGTTCCAATCCATAATCATTCAGTGCATTGTTTTTTCCATAACCACATGTTCATTATTTTGTTCAGCCAGCCTTGAACTGAAGGGCTGATGGATTAAACCTGATTCTAAGCTATTGCTTTATTTTTCTAGGTACAATGTTAAATCCAGGGATACATTTTAAGTACAGAAAGTTGTGATTACCATGGTTGTCAGGATCAAAGTAGTGTGTGCGTTCCAAAGTGAGCTACAGCTTTAAAAAAACTTTATAATTGCGGTGATTTTGCTGTTCATCTGTAAGAGAGGAAAACTTGACAGCAGGTCCATGGAAGTTTAAAAAAAAAAAAAACAACGGGAGCTTATACTTAAGCGCTGGCAACCATAAAACAATTTATGTTTTGCAGCCCCTCCTGCAGTAGGACATCCCCTGGGATGGGTTCATGAGTGAACTCCGGAGAGCCTCAGTGCTGTGTGTACATTTCTGTCCCAGTGCCTTGGCTCGGTGCCCTCGTGCTCACTGGAGTGTTTTGTGCCTCCTCCAGCTTCCCCTGTGTGCTCAGTATTCAGAAGCTGCCCTACAAAAGGGCTGGGTGTGCTGTCCTAACAAAGGTTCCTTAACTTCCTTGCCCTGCTGCTTTTCCCTGGAGGGAGTGCAAGGGTTATGGAGCGAGTCCAAGGACAAAGAGCAAGTCAAGAGGAGACCACGAAGATGCTCTGAGTCCTTGGGCACCTCTGCTATGGAGACATGCTGGAAGAGCTGGGACTGTTCAGCCTGGAGAAGAAAAGAGAGACCTTAGAAGCACCTTCCAGTGCCTAAAGGGGCTCCAAGAGAGCCGGAGAGGGACTTGGGGCAAGGGCCTGGAGTGACTGGACAAAGGTCACGGGAAGACATTGCCCAGAGAAGCTGTGGCTGCCCCATCCCTGGGAATGTTCAAGGCCAGTTTGGATGGGATTTGGAGCAACCTGGTCTAGAGGAAAGTGTCCCTGCCCATGGCAGGGGATTGGAACAAATGAGCTTTAAGGTCTCTTCCAACCCAAAGCCTCCTATGAGTCTGTGATTGGATTTCTTGGGAGAAGGGCATCTGTTGTCTTGTCTTTTCTGCTGGAACACTTCCAGCCTGGTTGTCAGCTGGATAGCCTTCCTTTCCAAGCAGGCCGGTGGCAGTGCCTGTTGCTGCTGCTGTCCTGCTGCAGAGCTGTAACTGTTTTTGTAAAACAAAATGTAAGTAAGATGCTGTCTGCATTTTTTCTCAAATTACTTTAATACTCTGGGAAGCTCAGTGGAGAAGTAGATGTTTATGCATGGATGAGGAGAAGTTTAATGAAGAGGAAAACGACAGTCTTTACTCATTTTAGCTTTTCTACTGTTTTTCAAATAAATCCACAGAGAAGTTGCAATATTAACAGTGTGCACCTATTCTTATTGTACCTCTCAGCACTTTAGCATAGAAATTAAAGACAAATAAACCCCTCCAAACCAAACCCAGAGCCAAGCTTTGAAAAATGATAATGGGAAAAAGCCTCAGAGCGCTGTGTGTTTCAGGCTTTACAGATCAAACTTTTTAAAAAATGAGGGACTCCAGGGCTATAGTGCTGTAAAGTGAACCTCTGCTTTAATTTTAATTGTCCAGGTGTTGAGAAATGAGGAAAAATTTGAAAGCAGGGGTTTTGCCCGGGCACAATCTTAAAAATAAATAAAAAAATACAATAATATAGAGATACACACACAAATATATATGCACCAAGTGTTAGTTGCTGAGGGCAAGACTTAAAATACGGTTTGGCTTTATCCTGTTCATCTCCCTGCAAACATTTTGCTTCCCTGACCGCGTGTGAGAAGGGGCAGCGTGAAGGAACTTACTCCGTGGCATTTATATTCATAATTTATGCCTGCAGCCTTGAAATAATCTCATTTGTCTTCCACTGTTACCGGAACAGTTTTGCTAGCAATGAAGAATGCTGGGAGCAATGAGGGATTCTGTTGTTTCAGCTTTTCATTTGTCTTCTGTAAAGAGTGGTTTTGAATAAAAAGATGAATCGGGCAGTGTTGTGTAATACAATTGCCGGGACGTACCCAACCTGATTTTGAGGAGGCTCGCAGGACTCAGGCTTGTCTATTCAATAGATAACCAGGTTTATTGGGCAGATAATGTGTTTCTCTGGGGCACAGGAAAAGAGCATGTCAGACACCTTCTCCTGCCTTTCCAGGCGATGGGCGCTGCTGGCAGCAGGACTGGAGGAGGCCGTAGCTTTGCTGGCGTGTCACGGGGAAGCGCAGCAGGGATGAAGGGAGCTTGTGGATCCCTGTGTGTCCCCTGCATTTATCTGCCTCAAGCAAAATGCAAACAGAGAGATCCCACTTGCAGCTGGGAATCATTCCTAAGGCGAGCTCATCTCAGGCAAGAATGATTTCTTGAATGAACCCTCACCAGGAGGAAGCCCCTGCCCTGTGCACCTGAGCAGTGGCTGTGTTGGAGGTGTCCTGGGGGACAGCGGTGGCTCACCTGCACTCAGTCACAGAAACAGCTACACAAACTTTAACCTAAGCCAACTAAACCATTAGCAGTCTGTCAGCAGCAGTATGGCACTCAGTGTGGATTAATTTTTCCCTCTTGTCGGTAGTTCTGTGATTGTAGAGCAGCAGTGCCCTGTGCCTGCAGTTTTTGTAGGTTAAACCAGCAGGTTATAGACTGCACTGCAAAGTGGCGAATCGAGTCTCTAGAGAAAAAACGATTTAAAACTTTGCTTGAGAGGAATTTATAGAAGATTTTGGCAACTACAAACCCAGGAAACAAAAATGTTTGTGTTAGGCATTTTGTGTAACTTCTTACCTTGTTTACTCTGGAGTATATCTGAGCGAGTGCTGGTGATTTAGGATTTATTTGGTGTAAATTAGATTAAAAGTCACCCTTGGGGCCTAATTAAGCTGTGTTATAAACAGGGCAGTAAGTTAAACACTTGCAGTAGATTTTGCAGATAACAGGTATGAATAGATGCAAATGCACTGAGGTTTTCATTGATATGGAAATTTTAATTGCAGTTGTTGGTTGCTCTTGGGGTGACTGCCAAGAGCTCAGGACCGTGGGCCCGTGAAGCTGTGCTGCTACCCCTGCACAATCCATGCCATCCCACCTCTGCTCGCTGTGTTTCATTTTGTGCTGGTTGTTTCCCCTTCCTCCTCTGCCTTTGATCCAAAAGAACATATAAATGCATTTTTTTGATTAGTCTAAGCAAGGGGATAAAATTTAAGAAATTTTCCTAAAGGCTCTTCCTTGTCGTTGACAAAAGCATTTACAGACAGGCTTTGGTCTCCCAGTTGCACCAAATGCAATCACTTCCTGACTGATTAAATATCAATTTTGCAGAATTGTTTATTAACTCTAGTGTAGTGTCCTCTACCATGTTCCTGATAGCTAAAGGTGGTTGTGGGAAGGTTTTGTACATCTTCCCTTCCGTTTCCCTGATGGATGTTTCTGCAGTAAGGGGTGAGGTGCCAGGCTCAGCATCAGCCACGTCTCACACACAGAGGCTGTGCTGCGGCCACAGGCCGAGCCCTCAGCAGAGTCTCATTAACGTGCCACATACTTAGTGGTGGGCATAGAGACCTCACAAATGTGTCATTACTGTGCTTAAGGAGGGACACTACCCCTTACTAGAACACTGGCAAGATGTGTGTGTTTCCAGCTTGGCTAATTTTATGTTCTGTTAAATGTTAAAGATTGTTTCTTTTGACTAAAGGCTCTATGGAAGTAATAGGGAGCTTGCATTTTATTTTCTGTTTGATTGAATCTTGAATTCAGTGCTAAAAGTAAGAGATAAATTCATATTAAAATCTCTAACTCTTTCCCTTAAGGAAATTTCATAACTAAACTCCAAGTATTTTCTTCTTGTAATACCTATCTGATTGGCTCTTAATGTTAAAAAATAATCATAGCATTTCTGAAGACTGCTGATGTAAAAGGAAAAAGTTGTTAACTTCTGAAAGTATTTTTATTCACTTTCACAGTTTGATTACTGCAAAGTGCTTTGTGCAGCTTCAGTTAGGGAATGTCTTCTTGCGGTTACCGCTCAGCCAGGGAATTTACATCTGATAGGACTGATCCTGCTGTTGTTGAAGATGACAGCAAAACCTTTCCAGAATGCAGCAGTTCTTGTAATTGGGACAGGTGACATTTGCTCTGTTTGCTGGTTTATAGGGAACTGAGGCCTCTCCTCCCAAAATCAGGGGAGAGGATTGTGAGGGGTGGTGTGGATGTTGAATTTGAGCTGTATTCCCTCTCTCACACAGTAATGCCCAGAAGCCCTTAGCAGTGTGTGGCTTCTCTGAATCTTTTTCCCCAAGAGCAGCTCTGTCATTTTTATCACCCTTGTGCTCTGGCGAACGTGGCAGAGGTTTGTAGGGCACTAAGCTGCTTTTCACTTGCCATAAAAATAAAAGAGGGCCAGGGGAGCCCCTGTGCAGCAGCTGGTGATGCTGTACCTGTTGAATACCTGTGTGTCTGGCTCATCCTGAGGAGCTGGCCCTTTGCCTCTGCTGTGAGTCTCAGGCCAGGTGTGCAGCATCTCCCATGAGTGCTTTTGTTGGTGAACTGAGCAGAAGGTGAGTGCAGGCATGGCTGGGGAGGTGGAACAACCCATTCCTCTGGAGGCACTTGCTCCCATGATGTGGGAGTCCTGCTCCTGGGCTGGTGACGTCCATCAGTGAAGCTCAGACAGCCAGCTCCAGGGCTGGGGACCAGAACTAGAGCAAGTCACGCTTCTGCGTTTTACATTTTCAGCTAAAATTGAACAAAGCAGCAAAATTAACTTCCTCAAATCAGACCAAAGCCTAAAGTTTGACTTCTGCAGCTCTACCTCAGTTTAAAGCACTTGTTCTGATTACCTGCTTTGGAGGTCTTTATGGCTGATCCGTTTTCTTTATTTGGATTAAGAGAATAACTGAAGTGAATAACTGCCATATAAGATACGGAAATTCAAACGTAGTTCATGTTTAAAAGGGTTTATAATGAACTTTGTTAAAAATGTCTACTGATTACCTCTGGTGAACTGAAGTCCATATTATAAAAGCTGCTGCTTTAAAGTCCATCTTATATAAGCTTATATATTGAGAATTTAAAAGATGTTTTCAATATAAATTTGTACCAGATCTTAAAGTGAGATTACACTCTGGGTTTTTAGGATGTGGAGATTCCAAAGATGTGTATTTCCACTTTCTTTCAGGTACCTTTGTAGACTAGAAGTCCTGTCCCTTAAACAACTGCTAAGGAACACGATGGCACAAGGTTTTTACATGGTATAGACCCTCTATTGCATAGATAGAGGTTTCACATGGAGTTTCCTAGACACACACTACTCAGAGGAACTTGCCGCTGTCCCTGCTTTGAAATGCTTTAAAAAACTGTGGTTTGACCTTAAGCAAATGATTGAATTTCTCCAGCTGGGCTCTCTCAGGAGTCTTGCGTTCCCTGTTCTGCTGAGCGTAGGTGTCACAGCACGTACACAGCTCCTTAACCGGTTGTTAGGCTTTGCTCAAGAGTGGTGGAGCAGAGCATCACCTGGTCCCTCACTGCACTTCTGTGAGGCTGCAGCTGCTCTAAAATAGCCATGTCTGTATTCAATATTAACAAATACTGAACTGTTCTGTGAGAAGTCTGTCGGAATACAGACCTACACACGTTGGAAGGGCTTGTTGTGTAGAAGCCTGTCTATGTGTGTGGGTTTTCTCTTCCCTGTGAGGGTCCGTGGGGACTGTCTGTGCCTTAACATGCTGGTGTTCGGAGCTGTAAGCCCAGATCCCTGGGGGAGGGCAGCTGAGCAGCAGCAATTGATGGTGCTGTACTGCACAATATCTTGTGGGAACGTAAGTTTGCCAAATGAAAAGCTTTAAGGCCAGTGGTTCTAACTTATCCCATTTCCCATTTCCTTTTCATCTCAGGGATTTTTTTCTGGCTTTTTTTTTTTTTT
>VZTE01006447.1:47690-71275 GCA_013397775.1 Eulacestoma nigropectus | reverse complement strand
TTTTTTTTTTTTTGAATAAGCCTAATACTCATTATGTCTTCCTGAAAAATTGCACACAATTATTTTGTGGGTATCAAACACTGCAGAAGGAGTGTGGTGGTTAGTACTGAAACAGTGAAACAATTGGAGGCCTTGTACCTCGGCTAGAAATAATTGTCTCATTAATCTTAACCACATCAAGGCCACCACATGGGGGTCAAACATAGTTTAATCCTAATAGGTGGGAATACGTTGGATTACACTCCAGTTCTGACAGTTATTCCTCTTTCTGGAAAATTTGCTGGTATTTTTACAAAGAAATTAGGAAGAAAGAGAGTAGAAGATACTGAGCAAACTATAATACATATACTGAGACAAAAAAGAAGCAGTGCAGCAGAATTTAAACCTTTGTGAATGGGATTTTGAGGAATATTAGATGAGAGCCACAAATGAGAAAAAAAAAGGGAAGGATGACCCTTTTTTGGAATTCAGTTTTGCCCTGTGCTGGTTGGATGCTGGTCAATTTCTTATCCCTTTGGAAATGGTTGTTCGCCCACGTACTTGTCAGTCTCTACTCCCTGAGTCAGATAATGCTGTACCTCAGTACAAAATAGCTTTTAAGCTTGAATTTGTCTTCTATCAAATCTGCATGTTACAAAATGCCACATTGTAATGTGGTGGTTGGGATGCTGTATTGTAATTTAAATAATGTTTCTAACCATTGGCAAATACAGCTCAGGGTCTGGTAAATAATGGATGGAAATAACAGTTGAAATGGGAATGTTAAATAGCCATTCCTGACAGATGGTCATCAGAAATCATTCAGCTTATCTTTTATAGACAGCACAAACACAGATATCTGTGCTTCTGCTGAATCAATTTTTACGTGAGCTCCTTGAAATCGTGGAGCAGTGTCCCAGCACTAGTGGCAGCTCTGGGAAGCCCAGATGATGGGTGGGTCTGTGTGTTGGCTGGGCACTGAAACACGGATCTGAGCATGGTGGGTTATGGATACCTTGCCTTCAGGCTGCTGCTGTCAAACCTTTGTAAAAAGAATTGATTTTGCTGAAGAGCAGGTTTTGGGCTGTGAGTTAAGAGGTGAGAAAGGTATGTCGTTCCTCCTGGCCCTCCTCCTCTCCACCCTGGAGCAGAGGTGCTGGATGTGTTTGGGCTGAGGAATTGGATGTTAGAGCCATATCCTATCTCGTAAATCAAGGGTGATTCACACCTGAAACTGCACCATGGCCACCAGTAGTGTGTTATGCACACGTTGAACAAAAACTGGCAGTAAGCCCATCAGGCTCAATTTCAGACTCTAACAAACACTTCCCTACATTCCTGTAAAGGAAAAAGCTGCTTTAGAGCTCTAAATGAGTTAGTTACTGCGGATGGAGTCTCCTTGAAAAGTGCTTCCCAAGCACTGGTATGCAAACTGCTCCTGTCCATGACTCTGCAAGCAGCTGGTTCTTCAGTCTGTATTAAATACAGGCTTGGTTGTTTTTTTTTTGTTTGTTTTTTTTTTTTTTGGTTAGATTAGGAAGTTTGGAAAAAGGAAAGGAATGGTGACTGGTAGACCTCTACTTTAGAAAGAGACTCTGCCAAAACTAGGAGAGCACAGAGGTACCAAGTTCTTGTTATCAGTGTATGTATAGTGTGTGTCAGGATTGCCATTAAAGAGCCCAGAACAAGAAAAGGAAAAGCCTTAAATGTTCTGTGCTGCCTCAGATGCTCAGTGACTGCAGAGGTTGTCGGTGCTTTTGCAGATGTGAGAAATACAGGTCCAATACTGCCAAGAGCCCTTGTAATGATGCTGGAGGTACTGGTACCCTTAGGCAAAGGAAAAGGCTGGGAAGGTTTTGTACCCGTTTTGTGGTGTTGCTCTCATTTCCCCCAGACAGCTTGGGTTATACTGTAGCTAACAAGGGGGCTGTGGGGACAAAAATGCTTCTGATCCCCAGGTGCAGCCAACACAGGAACATCCAGCAGTACAACATGGTTTCAGAGATGAACTTAAAGGACTTTGCAGAGAAGGGTGAGTTCGGACATGTCGTTGGTAGTCACCATTATTTTTAAACCAATGAAGTAATGAAAAAGGTGTTGAAATAAAAAAATGCCAACTGAGACAGCTTCAGAATCAGATTCTATTTAGCAGTGTTACACTGCAGGTAGATGCCCATGAAGCTGGAGCTGTCAGCTGCTGGCGTTTCACTCGACAGCAAACTGAAAGATGAATGCTTGTGCTGTCTGATACTGATGTTGGAATCATTGGGGATTACAGATGTATGAAGACAGACATGAAAAAATCAATATGATTTGGGGTTCCAGAAGTTGCCATCACTCTATGAAAATGATGCTCTGTGTCTCTCAGGAGGAAGAGGTAACTTCAAGGTCACAGGAGATGGTTGCTCCCTGCTGAGAAGTGATAGGTGATAACACATGTGAATTGCAGGAGCACACGTGATGGCTCTCGATGTTTTGTGGGCTCTCCACAGCTCTGATAACTTGAAATGAGAAACGTTAAGGCTTCAGGGTGTAACACAACTCAGACAAGTGAATATGTTCCCCAGCGATGCTGATTTTCAGGAGTGGAATTTTATCCCAGGAGCAGCCTGAGTCTCCTCAAGGACTAGCTGATTGTTGTTGGCAAACCTGTGTCACAGTTTGGCTGTGCCCATTTAGATGGTCTGTATTGCTTAGTTGCAGAAAGAAGAACATGGTAAGAACTCCTGAGGACAGGTTCTGCCCATTAAGGCTTTCAGACAGAACACCTGAGAGGTGTCACAGAGATTGGACATGAAATGCGTCATGACTTCTGCAAGAAGGAGAAGCAGTGAATTATCACCGAAAGTGGCCTGATCTTTCTTCAGATTTGTCTTGTGGTTCCTTGCTCTCAGTGCAGAAAAGACATTATCAGAAACACTGATATCAAGTGAATCATCTGTGTTGTTATATAGCAAATAGTTTTTGAGTAGCTAAAACAAGCTCTGTGCTGTGAGTCTAGTCAAACATATGTATGTCGACAATGATACATGATTGCTGTTAAGCTTTATAAATCATTTGTAGTGTGGTAAATGGGCTAAAACCAGGCTGGAAGGAGTATGCAAATTAAAAATAAAATGGAAATTAAGAAGGCTAGAAGGGAAAGGAGAGATACCTACATTTGTGAGAGTGCGTGAGAGGAGGCTGTTCTTGTGTAACATTTGCATTTGTGTAATCTAGCTGTTCGAACGGGGGATGGGGGATGTTCCTGGTCGGCACAGCTGTCTTGGCAGCAGGCTCAGGTGAGGATGAAGAGCCTTGCTTTGATCGGAGAGAGGCAGTGGAGATAAAAGCCAGAACTGTTCTGAGCAGCTCCATCCCCAGGAAAGAAGCATCAGCTGCCCAGCCCTGGCGCTCCCTCATGTCCTGGTCTCCAGCTCAGACATGGTGCATGAAGGGATGGTGGTGGGAAGGGATTGGTTTGGTAATGGAACTCTGCAGGGCGGAAGTGCTGCTGAATTCATCCTCACAGCTGGTAGCTCCAAGATGCTGTGAAAGGAATCTGTAGCTAAAGACAGACTAAAATTTCAGGTACACTTTAATATTTTTCCTTTGTGACACATTTCAAATGTGACCATTAAGCACGAAACCTTTACTAGTGTCAGCCTGACACCTCGTTCCCTGCCTGAGGCTGCTGATGGAGTGGTGATGGGCAGATCCTGCTGCAAGGGATGGCTCATTGCTCAGGGAGCAGGGGGACTCTTCCTTCACAGAGAATGGCATCTCACACCAAGGTTATGGACTCTCAAAAGTTGGGAGAACGTTTCTATGAACTTGGGAGGATGGATGAGACTGAAGGATGCCTGCTCCCACTGACGTGAGCCAGTGGCCTTCCAGCAAGTGGTTGGACTGGCTGGTGGGAAGATGGGCAGTAGCTTAGCTGGCCATCTCAAGAATGACTCCAGAGAGATGCTAATTTTTCCTATGCATGTCACCCACAAGTTGAAGAAACTGGTGTGCTCATAGACTTTGAGAGGAGTGGAGGTGCCCATCAGCTACTGGAGGTGCTTGGAATATTTAGGGTAGTTCTCAGCTGGTGTAGTTGGACTGTGAGATTTTGCATCCCCTGAGGAACATAATCTGCAGTGAGGGAAGGCAGATAAAGTGCAGTGTGCTCTGGCATGTTGCCTGCAAGCATGTGGCTGATGGTTGTTCATAAGATGGGAACTCATCTAGGACTGTCAGTACTGGCATTTAACTGGGCAGGAAGCTTAATCCAATGTAAATTGTTACGAGGCTTTCAGTTCCCTCAAATTAAGGCTTCAGCAATAAGTTTCTTTCAAAAGACAGGAAGATTTCCTAGCGCTGCGGTGTGTGATGCATTGTTTGTCTAGCCTTACGATTCAATTTTCTGTGTGCTGCTTAACTGCTGTGAGGAGAAAGGGAAGCGGTTTGGTGCGGCCGCGCGGGAGAGCAGCTTCAGAGTGGGTTGTGCTCGGGCACTCCGGGAGTGCCAGTCGGGGCTGGCGGAGACAAAACCTGGGTTTGGCTCACACACAGAGCTCCTGCTCGGGGGTGGCAGCAGGATCCGTGCAGTCCCGTTAGCGAGGAGGCTCCAGGGCATCCAGGTGACGGCTTGGGGAGCTCCGCCATCCGCCCCATAACTGCAGGTGTTCAAGGACGGGGCTGTTGCTGTGCCTCCCTCAGTGCCCCAGCAGTACCCAGGTTTGGTTTTTCTCTGTTGAGCTTCACCTGCACCAGCAGATCCAGAAATGGGTGTTACTTCAAACCATCTGTGCCCGTGTGGCTCTGTGGGGCTCTGGACCTTGGCCTGGATGCTCACTCAGGGTTCATTGCCATAGTCCTGTGTTGCAGTTTTGTATTGGATGTTTTAATGCAAAACATGAAGTGATTTCCCCCCTCTCTCCACACTGTGCTCTTCTAAAGCATAAAGATGTGCTGAGGTGCTTTTAATTTTCTGTTGGGTTTCTGAGCATCCCTTAGGATGCATTCAAGGTGATTTCTGCAGATTTTATGTTGCCACCATGAAAGACACAAAACTTCCTCTTCTGAGATAAAGGAGATTCTGATATAATAGCACAATGTATAGATCTGGTCCTTAAGGAAAAGAAAACAAAGTAGTGGTGCACTGTAAGAGGAATATTTATGGAGGAATTTTTTTCCTGTTGTAGTAGGAGTGATTAATTTTAATTGTAGGTCTTGTACCATGCCAGTTGCAGACAATCAATTTTGTATCAAATCATATAGAATGTGTTGCCAAATTATATATGCTAATTGATTATGAGCTTGTGTGTAATGTATTATTAAATTTTATTTTTAGCCTGGACTGTGCGTGCCTCTGTTCTGCTGCATTGTCTGAACCGAATTTCATGGTGGCAGGTGTGTCCAAGGCAATTACATTTCTGTGTGTGGAATGGGAGCTGGTGTCTGCCTGGAGCAGACACAAACTGAGTGCTCCCACGGATGGGAAGGCTGCAGCATCCCGTGTGTGGTGAGCTTTCCATGTGTGGTGGGCATCCCATCTATTGCTGCTACCTGTGTGGAGAGGGGGGAGTGTGAGAAGGCCTTGGAAGCGTTGGTGAGCTGAGGAAACAGCTGAGGTTGTGTTGGAAATGGAGGGAGGCATCTAGGGAGCATCCATACAAATCCAGGCTTCGGTACATCCATGAGACACCTTCTTAATTAGGTAAAACCATAAAGGAAGTAAAGATTTACATTTTTCTCTCTGATGGGATTGTACTTGAGTTAATTGTTTCTAAAATGAGACCATAACTTTTAGCAAGGAGAATGGGTAGCTACTGTTCAGATTTCATTTTGATAATTTTTTTAACATTTTGTTTTGCATCAGAAACCCAATCTGAGATACAAGAGGCCACTTTTCTGTTTGAGGCACTGAAGCACTGAGGAGTTATGCTAAACAAAGGAGTGAACTTGATTTGTGATGGATTTTTTTCTTCCATCTTTGCACTTTGCTGCAATACATACATGTTTTCATGCTGTGGTATTTCTAAGAGGCTGTGGGAAATGGGGTTATTAATAAACACATTCAGTAAGTACATTAATGAGTGTATTTTATGTATATGACTGCTCATCTGCATATATTACATGGTCCAGGGCTTTATCCAGAAAGGCAGTTTTCCTTCTGGAAATAAAGTAAAACAAGTTTTAACCAAGGAGCTTTTTTCTGAAGTGGATTAAGTTGCTAACAAATTTCATTTGAGTTCAGTGATGGCAGACTCAGGTCCAGTATTGTACTACTTCATATCAAAGGGCATAAATTCCTTTGATACAGGGTTTATCTAGTGCTCCTTGTAGTCTTTTAAAGAAAGATTTAGAGAGAGCTTTAAATTCATACAGATTTTCTTTTTTAAAAGAAATCGAATTTTTCATCATGAAAAATTCATATATGCTACACTAATTAAGAAGTGTATGCACCAGATTTGTCTAGACATAATTTTTTGTAGGTTTTATCTCCTTTCTCTTCAGCCTCTCTTTCCTCCAGTGCAGACTTTTTGAACTGGATACTTTTAGAAGGGAGTCACTTTTTTACAAAACCTTAGACTCTTGCACAAGCTGGGTTTTTTAAAACATTTTTAATCTATCTTAATATTTTTCATATCCTATAGCAATATATAATAGCTTTTATTAGGATCTTTACAATGTCTTTTTAAATCCCCAAATAACACTTGGCATGTCAGGATTATATATAAGCATAACCCTTTTTTTGAGCGTGTCTGGAAATCACAAGGAGCCTGATGGATGCTTATTTTTCACAGGCTGCTGTTCTAACCCCCCTAAGGCAATCAGAAGAGAACTTGCAATGGTGTATGTAATGTGAATAATTTTGGATACATTTCTTTTTCATTTCTCTAAGATGCCTGTAAAAGAGTCTGGCTTCTGGAGCTTCTCATCACCTGTGTTCTGCAATCCCAGCCCATTTGCTGTGTCCTGCAAGGGGCACCTGAAATCACGGGTCACGTTTGAGGGTAGTGCTGAAAAGGTTAGAATGATTTTTTTTTCCCCCCAGTCATTTTTTCCCATCAGTCAGACTTGTGCTGCTGTATTGGAATGGAAAGGTACAGAAGAGACAGGGTTCACTGCTTACATACCTGTTTGTTTGTTAATTCAGTACTTTAAAATTCAAATTTATAGCTATAAATAGTGCTTAACTGCAAGAAGAATTTACATAAATACACAATTTCTTATTTCCCAACTCTTAACACTTTCAAAGCAAGGTGATATCCATATTTAAAGTACATATCATAGCTTCAGTAAAAGTTTTGGCCTGGATGCAGGTATTTTCAGGATGGGTCTTTGGTCTATTTAATGCGGGAAGTGAGGCTGGATGTGCACAGTGATCTCCTTAAACGGTGTCAGTATTCATTAGAGAAAGTAAAATTACAAGTTTTGGAGGAAAACAGGTACTTATTTGTTCAGAAGTTAATTAAACAGGAGCAAACAACCTTTGAATGGATTTTAAATTTACAGAAACTTCTCTGTATTAGAATGGAAACAAGCATGGATGTTGAGCAGATTCTGGTGGGTGTGTTTGGAGAGCTGTTAAGGTATAGACTTGCATGAGGGTACTTAGAGAAGGGTATATGTACAAAAGCAGAAAGAATTATACTTCTGTAACTTCATTCCTAATTAACCTGTTTTCATAGAATAATATGGTTTTTTTTAGCTCTGGGAGCAACTCCTGGGTCTTCTCTGATGAGAAATGCTATGTGAGAAAAAAGGGAAAGTCAGTACTTTTGACTTACTTCTCTCTACAAGTTGTTTTGCATTAATAAACAGTGATATTTAATACAGAAAATGTGTGAAGTGAGGAAATGAGCCGTGTTTTCCCTGTGTTCCAGTGTCTGTATATCAGTTTGGGTGCATAAAGTGTCCACTGAAATACCACAAAAATTGAAGCATTTGTTCTGTCTCAAATCACGGATAAAGTTCAGGTTCACTGTTTGCTGGTGGAGTGTGCATGGCATGGCAAGATCGTGTTAGGCTGCAAGAGATCACCAAACTATGCAGGTAAGTGTTTAGGAGGTTTAGTGGAGCTGGTGCATGACTATTTACTGGCACTTCATCCCTGAGAGGCATCGAGGGGTTTCATCTCAAGTGATGCACCTTACAGAGGGTCAGAGTCCTGCTGCCTCTGACCCAAAGATCTTCCCTTGCCTGGAGCACTGCTACTGTCCTGTTGTGGGGTCTTGGTGGTTCCCTGATCCTGGTGTACTACTTAATCTGACAAACTGGCATCAGAATGAGATGGTTTTGCTCACCGTATTTCTGTGCTGGTACAAGTTTTGTTCGAGATGGAATCATTTCCCAGGGTCATCATTCAAATACCTGATAGTAATTGGCCTAATCCAGAAATGGAGAAGAAGAAATACTCCTTTTTTCTTTCTCTTGTTGGTGTAGGATAGTCTATCAGTGTCTATATGATGTTCCCTCATGGATTAAGTGCTGTTCCCCTGTTGATACACCAGACATCAATCTTGCCAGCAAAGAAGAGAAACACCTCTGAGCTGGCCATCAGTTCCTGAGTATATACTATCATCATTTTACTCTTGGGAGATGTGACATCTGTCACTTATTCCTGTGGGATTTGTGGACTATCGAGTGTTGAGAGTGACAGCTGCTTCAGTGAGTCTAACAGCATTGATCTGAGCTTGGAGAGTCCTCGTGGCTTTGGTGGGGTGACCTTCTCTCGAGGTGGGCTTGGCGAAGGAATCTGCAGCTTCTGTATGTTCTATGTAGTTATGAACCTGCCCTTTTTCTCCCTTGTGCTGACAGCTCGTTCATCTGAAGGTAGGGTAAGCATTGATATTCCAGTGCAGCTCTTCAGCTGCTGGAGGTGTTGGCACATCACAGGGATCTGCGGGAAACCCTCCCTTTTGTGTGTGTGTGGGTTCCAGCCTTGCCCAGGGAGCCACCGGCACCAGCCACATCACCCGTGTGCATTCTGCACCCACAGCCTTGGCAGGGTCTTACACCACTAACAAACCTCGTCAAGCGATTTTCTAAAAGCAGTTTTTTTAAGTTCTTCCCAAATAAATTCCTTAAGATTAAAAATACATGGCTCGTAATAATGCCTCTATCTATTTTGTATGAGGTGATGCATAGCTGTATCTGCCTGCTAAATGCTGCATATTGTTTAAAGTGTGTCTTGTGCTTTTTCTTATTGATTAGTCTAAAATACAAATTTACAATTGATTCTCAAGTCTTGGATGCTGCCGAAAACCTCTGCTAGGAATAGATTTATATAGATGATACTCACTGCTGCTTCCAGCATATGGAAATACACTGAAGCACTATTTTTAGATGTTTTATATGCAGTCAAAAGCTTTTTGCTCACCCTCTCGCCTGTACTTTTATTTCTTGCAATTTGGAGAGTTTTGGATTAAAATAAAGGGAAAATTAGGAACAACAATCAATTTACCCTTAGCTGTACAGTCCCTTATTACAATTGCTAATTTATCAGTGGGTAGATACCTCTCTTTTGTAATGGATATTGAGGATAATTTTAAATGCAACTTTTAAGCTTAGCCAATTTACATAGTACTCTGGGAGATGAGTCGCTTCTGCATAAAGAGCTCTGTGCGTTTCAGGGGTGTTCTAGAGCCCTCTTGGGTGGTTTTTTGAATGTTTGTTGTAATAATCATTGATTTCCTTAGCAAGGTGTTGACCTCTAAGTGAGTACTGCAGATTGAAGTAGGCAAACTTTGGAAAATTGCTTGGACGTCTTTGGTTGGAGCAGTTTTTCTCAACTCACAGTTGTATTGTGTTTGAAAGATTGGATTGGGGTCCAGGAAAACTGTTGGATTTTATGTTCTGTGCAAGCTGTTTCCACGCTTCTGAGTTTGGGGTCCTTTGGTTCTGGTTTGCTGTTTTATTCTTTCCCCCATCAAATGATCTTCAGTGAAACAGAAGCTGCATTTTCCTGTCTTCTGTCCTTTCCTTTCTACCTCTGTATATTTGCTTTCCTTGTTTTTTTGAAGCCATTAACATCACTAGCATCAGGACAGAAAATGTGAGAGCCACTAAATAGGATTACATTAAAACGATGATTTAATTGAGCTCTTACACATGATAAGATTGTCTTGTTTTGCTGAACTGCGGAGGTCCTTGGCAAGGGAATGCCAAGTTGCTTTTGGCATTAACACCAAATCCAAATCACTGCTAAATTTGTTTAGCAGGAAAAGTAACAAATAGAGGGAAAGCAGAGCCTATGATTTAAAGCTTATTTATATTTGCAAATGTGTGTTTTCCTGTAATTCAGAGGAAACTCTTCCCACAGGACAAAAAATTCTCTGTTTTTTTCCCTGTATCTTAGAGTTGTAATGATCCTATGAAGCAATTGCTGGCATGACAAAATCCCACTCTTGAAAGTAGGACAGGAGACATTTTCCACTTTCTACAGATCAATCTTTTTGTATAACTCAAAGCAATTGCAGTCCTTTAGAAAAGGACTCATGTACTGAGTAAAAATGACATAGTAAATGGAGTTTTAACTCTAGTAGTAACCCAGTTCCCCTCTAGTTTTACCACATAAAGAAAAAAATATCCATAGAATTATGACCCAGCTCTTGTACCGCCTCTGCCAAATATTGCCTGGTAGGCCAATTTTTAAAGCAGTGCCCAGGGCTTGCAATATATTTATTTCTGCCATTTAAGTTCTAATTTAATTTTAGATTTGTTTATGTAATCAGATATATTGGATTACTGCTGCTATTAAGTCCTGTATTTAGTTCAGATTCCCATCTTTCTGAAGGAAGAAAATGCTGGAGGAATATAAAATAGTTCAAATAATGTGGAATACAAGCCTCTGGGAGTGCATGGAGGTTTTAATAGTGAGAGTATTTGTAAAAGAAGTCCTAAATACTTTCAGTTAGCAAGAAGATTTTATTCAGGTTTAAGCACAGCTTTTTCACTGCAGAAGCTGCTAATCTCTCTTAGTGTGAACCTACGAAGAGACCTTCTGCCAGCACTGATTTCTCCTGAAGGTTGGATCAATTTTTATTTAAATGCTGAAACACATGGAAAAGAAGGCTGAAGTCTGGTAAACATCCATCTGGGTGTGCTTTTACAGAAGGCTTTATGCATTAATTGACTTATTAATTCAGCTAATCGGGAAGAGTGGAAAAAATGAGCAGGGAAATATATTAACCTGCAAAAGTCTGATGAGTTTACCTTGGCTACTATGACCAATGTGAATTTTGTATGTTTTCTACTGTAACCATCCCAAATTTCAGTGGACAAAATGCAAGTCAAATATGGATGATTGGAATTGAGGAATTTGGGCAGCCCCCTCCTACTGCTGTGTTCCTAAAATACCCCTCTGTGCCTGTTGTGGCACTTGGATTGTTTTCCATCCTTCTCCTGAAATAGTGTTTTATATTCCTTGCTTGCTGCTTACAGGTGTGCCCTGTGTGACCGACTATATATGTTGTTAAATATATGTTATATATCTGTTTTACTTTGCTATTAATGCTGAGGTGCAGCTTTAAATCAAAAGTAGCCAGTGAACACGACTGACTTCTCTGGTAGCATTTGTTGCATAGGCCGTGTCTATTCTCTCTTTAACGAGGTGGTAGCTAGTCCGTACTGTGGTTATCAAATTTTGAGTTATTTAACCTAATATATTTTAAAAAATCCTTTTTTTTTTTTTTAAATGGTGAACATGACTGCTAAGAGTGAAGTAAATAACATTTTCTGTAATTGCAGTTATTGGATTTACAGGTGCTTTCTGCCTGTTTCAAAGAGAAGTATGAGTAAGGCTTTAAGAGAGGGTTGAAAGCAAGTGTGATGAATAGATAAAAGCAGAAGTCAAAGATAGATTTAGATTGCATTTTAATATAGACTTTAGTAATATGGTAAAAATAGATACAATCACAAAACCTGACTGTCTTAATACATTCCTGCAAGGCAACCCTAATTCTAGCATTTCTTAAGTGCTGATTATTTGTAACTCTAAAATTGTTATAGTATCCTCTTTTAGATATACTGTAGTGTGTCTAGTGTTTCTTCTCCAAGCTTCTCCAAGGGGGGGAAAAAAGGCTAAAAACAAGAGAAGAATATGTGAGAGTCATGAAAATGACCCCCAGGGAATCAGAAAATAGAAGGGGAATGCAAGTGAACAAAGGGCTAGTTAGGAGAAGGAACAAAATGCTGTAGGGTGAGATAAGGGGTAAAGAAACCAAGCTGGGAAGAGGTGGTAGATGTAATACAATTTTATCTGTTGCCTTTTGGAAGGAATCAACTAGTTTAGTATGGGAGAGAATTAGGGGCAAAGGATAGGAAGGATCTGAGGATTAAGCACAAGGTACTCAGGAGGAGATGTGCAGCAGGTGGTGAATGTGGTGAGTAAAGCGATGGCAGAACTGAATAGAGAGAAGAGAACGGTATTGAGGTGGGGAAGAGGCCTGGTTGTGGGGCTTGGAGGAGATGAACCACAACTTCAGATCTCAAGTCAGTTTGTGTGAACTTGGCAGACTGAGCTCTGGTGGGAACAGAAGCAAAATTAAAAAAATTGGGGACAATGTGGAATATCTTGTGTGATTCACAGCTGTCTGGCCCTACTTTGAGCAGAAGGTTGAGCTGAGGTAGGGACATGCCACCCTGTCTTGTCCTATGAGTGAGGAATGAACTGCCCTGATGACTGTACTCATAGGAAGGAGTGGTCAGAGCAGGCAAGCAGGCTTTGGGGCTATGTAGATAATTGTGTGGTGGGAAAGGATGTGGCTCAAATGAAGCTGATCTTGAGAGAAATGAAGCTGTGAATGTGGAGCTGTGGGAATGGGCAGCTGTGTAAATTCACTGTGGTTCACTGATCACCTTGCAGAACTTAGGGAGGAAATGTATCTTCCTTTTTTCTCCTCTCATGCCTATCATCTTCAGTAAATCTGTGCCTTAATGATGTTAAGGAGACATAAAATAGAAAATTGTATCTGAAATCAAGTTGCCTTATTTCAGTGAATAAGATGGTTGAAATAAAGCTGCGAAACTCATAAGGACACTACAATCACAAGGCAAAAATAAATCCACACAGAGCCATATCCCTCAGACACAGTCCCTGTGACATCCAGTGGTGGAATAGGAGATGAAGGGACTGTAGGTGGCTCTGAGTTTTTACTGATGTAATTAATGTTCCTAAAGCAACAGGAGAGAGTTAGAGGATAGGTGGAAGTTAAGGGAAGTCTCTGCTGGAAAGGTGCAGAAGGAAATGGATGGAGAAACAAAATTTGGGCACCAGTGAGGAGCGTGTTCTGTGGGGCAGGGAGAGAAGACCCAGGTTGACACTATCTGCAGTGTAGGAGATTCTGGTTTTGTGGAAGTGTTTAATCCAGGTTTGATCTGTGTGTGAATTTCATTCTGCCCGAATTACTTCAGTAGTAGTTTTGGCCTGTTTTCTCTGCTCAGGTGTTTAATTTTTTAATTCAGACCAACCACTGCTGAATGCATGAATAGAAACCATTCCTTTGGTGGAACTGGCAGAGAGAAAATTCAAAAAGATGAATCCTTTTGGTGTGGGAAGGGTTGTCAATTAGGGACTCATCAGGAAAAATGGTTCTGGATCTTTGTGAGCAGCACCACCAGAGAAACCAGACAACACTTTAAGTTGCATGTTGGAGCTCTGAAATATAAAATTAACTGATAATTTTCATAGGTCACGCTCTTTCCCATAAACCAAACTCATCTGCTCTCCTGGAGGGAGACAGAACAACTGGGCTGACTTCTCATTATCTCTTCCTATGGCGTACCCTTATTGAATTACTGCCGGGTAGAGGCAGCAGATGCTCATCAAGCCACTGCAGGAGTCCTCTGTTAATTGAACTGTGATGGGGATGACAGCGGGGAAGGTCAGGATGATGGGACCAGTGATGTAATGTGAACTCTGGTAAGAACAACCTGCACGGGCAATTGACCTTGCTTAAATAATATTACAGTGAGGTCTTTTAGCAGTTCATACAATTATGATTATTTTTTTGTATGAACACTGCAACAGTGTCAGGGACCCCTGTGTGAATCATATTCTATTGTGTTCAGGGCAAACATATTTTTCACCCTAAAGAGATTAGACTTTCCAACGTGTTAAAATAGAGTGAGAGGCTATAGCCAGCAACAGGGGAAAAGAAATGGGAATGGAAAAGGTAGCAGAATCACAGAATTCTTGACTAGATCTGTGGTTTTACTCAGCTGGTTGCTCCAACTGCTTTAAAGGGTTAGTGTCATTCTTTCTAACTGCCTGTAAGGCAATTTTGAGTTTTTGTTGCTGCCATGCATAGTTAATCTTGGGTTGAAAGCAAGTTCACTTTTAAATAAATTTGCAGGTATTATGAATGGGTTTTGGTATGAAAAAACACATTTTTACACCTGGTTCTGTGGCTCTTGCCAAGTGCCTGGGAATGCCTGAGTTTCAGGCACACGTCCTAATGCCAGGTACTGAGCTGGAGTGCGTGCCTGGAGTTTTCCCCCCCTGGAGGAAGTGATGGGGTGTGCTGGTGTGGCACTTGGCTGCTGTGTGTGTCTTCTGGAGAGACACATTCTTCCTGGGTACTGCCATGGCAGGAGAAAGGAGGTCTGGAGACCTTCCCTGGTGTCCCTCGCTTGGCAGTGTGAGGAAGTTTGGTAAAAGTAGCAGCTCGTGCATTTCTGAAAATGAATTCCACCTTAAAAGAAGATGCTGCTTTTCAGTACAAGCCCTGTACCACTGCACTGTGAGTGAGTGGCAAGTTGAAGTCTGTGTGGCAATTAGTAAAAGCGGAATTCAGGGTGCAGTGTATGCACATTGGCATCTGTGTGTGTGCTCAGGAAGCAGTTTTTAGAGGTTCTTTATACCAATATTTGGGGTTTCTTTCCATGTGTTTTTAACCTTCACTGTATCTTTATTTTTTTATTTAGGCAATATAGTTTTCTTAACCCTTTTATTACACTGTCTGCCTGGGCCAGTTAGCATCAATGTTGCCAAGTAAATAGAAGGAAAATCAAAGAATTGGTATTAAGGAATCACAAAATATTTTTGATTAATTTGTTTTGACAGATCCAGCTATAATTATTTAAAATACATATTCTGACACGGGACCTGACTTATACAGGATTTCATTCTATAGAAATGATGAAGCCTTGGTTGTAGGAGACTTCTTCACAAGAATTCATGGACGATGTTTGATAGGAAATGAAGAAGTACAGTGTCAGTGCTTGATGAGCTCTGTAGAGCCTGTGTGTTCCTGGAATGCTTCAGTGTTTGCTGTGTGTTGTGCTCTTTATTTTCTCCTTTCCTACAAGTTTATTCTTTGGTGCACTGAAATAAACAGCTGATGGCAGAGGATGCGTTGGAATAAATGTTTATTTCAGCACTTTGGAAATGAGTTTTTTGAAATGGGATCTATCTTGTGGATATGTGTGTGTGTCTCTTCTTATTAGCTCATTTGGGTATGGGCTACAGTTAGGTAGTGCAAATGGCAATGTAGTAATGACTGCCTACAAATAGAGGTACGGATCTTGTGGAAAAGAAATTATTCTTAGTGTGTATGTTGCAGCAGAAGGAAAATTACACATTTAAGAAGTATTGAAGGTGGCCTCTGCATTTTTGTGTGTACAAGACTGGCTATTTTTGCCGAAGTCCCCAGCGTTTAGAAGTTCAAAACTGAACCCCACATACTCACCCCAGAAGTGATTAACAGGCTAATCAGGTAAGATTTTCCTGCCTATTTGCAGTTGTTTCTTTGGTCAGGGGTTTGGGTGTGTGCATGCACCCAGTTGCTCTGCTTGATGTGTGGAAGTGGAGAATATAACAATTTAAATTGGAGATAAGCTTCAGCTACGCCAGTCCTGTGGCAGGGAAGCAGATGGTCCTTCCCTGCTAAGCAGAGCCCAAGTCTTTGCTGAGCTCATATGCCTGGTGGTACTTGATTATATTATTTTGACCTTGTGTTTAAGATTGATAAACTCTACTTGGTGGCCATATTCCAAGTAAGGAGAGAAAAAAACCCTGACCTACAGCCTGTGATGCTGTACTATGTCAAATAATATAAAGTAATATCAGAATGCAGAAGAAAATAACTGCAGTAAAGCAATTTAATTTCTGAACTGAAAGCACTGTAATGGGAATGCTCAGGAAATCTGCCATTGTTCTAGCAGCAGAGGTTATGATGTTGTTTATCGTTTTTTTGAAACTCTGCTGCCTTGTAATTGGTGACTTTGAACCTTTCTGTAGTTTTCTGTGTGAATGGTCCTGCTGCTAAAGTAGGGGCTTTGCTCTCTACTGAGTCTGATTTCCAGGTTTGCCTTTTAAAGGAAAATAATTTCAAATACTAGTTTTCAAATGGTATTATACTGCTGAATGTGCATTATATGCAGTGCTTTGCCAGTGAAGTGTGAGTAATCCTCTTTGAACAAAAACTTGCAATAGCATTTACTGAAATGGTGTTGGAAGTAGTGCCAGCTCCCTTTGCCTTTGTTTAATTGCAATTTAACAGTAATCCAAGATCTGTGCAACTGTGACAGCAATTCTTAGATATAGCTGAGTTTCAAAGGACCTTCAGTTCATCCATTGCCAATGATAAAAGCTACAGCAGAGCGGTGTATTGATAATAGACTCAAACTTTTCTCTATCCATTGAAAAATAAACAAAAACAAACTTTTTTGTCCCTCAAAGCTGTAAAGTTTTGTTGTTACAGCAAGGATGTGCTGTAATGTGAAGAAATCACTGAGCTTATTCCGGGCTGTTTTCTGCTGTGCTGGCTGAGAAGCCTGGCACGAGGCATTCAGCTGTAGTGTATAAGAGTTTTATACATAACCTAGATAAAATAACCCCCCCAAAAGATGTAGTTTAAAGATTGGACTCTGTAAGTTTATAAGGTGGCTGTTGGTGTGTTTGATGAGCTGTTTGGTTTGAATTTCTGCAGCCTTTTTTTTGTGTTTAATTAAATATATAAAAGTGCACGAGCAGCCCGAAAAGGTTACTTAAAAGTTGTTGGACGCTATCTATGTTCTGCTGCTCAGAAAAAAAATCAATGCCTGAGTGCACGAGAGAAGCCTGTTGACAGTCTTGAGCATTTTGATCTTAATTGCTCTGTACTTGTTCCTGCTGCAAGGGGTATGATAATGGCTTGAAGAACATTTGTGAAGGTAAATTACCCTACTTTGAGTGCTAAGACACAACACCAAAAGCACCAAAGGTCCGTGGCTGTTCAGTTCCATTGAGAAGCCCAGGGCTTGGATTTCACTTGGGCACTTGCACGTTGGATCGCGCTGAATGCAGTTTGTAGAGGGAGATGTCGGGGAGCTCTTGGTTGTTGAGCATCGTTTGTTCTGCTCTCAGTGGGCCTGGGGGCTGTGGGTGGCTGTGTCATGGACAGCTGCAGGGTATCAGGATGGTATCTTGCACAAACTCCTGAATCCTTGGCTTGGAAGTCTCCTGCCCTTCTGAGGGAGTGTAAACCATCCATGTTTGTGTGCAAATAAAGCAAGTCTTGCTTCAGCTGTATTTAACTGATCTCCTGAACCGGGTTCCTTGTGGAAGAGCCTGCACATCCCATTCACTTTATTCTTGAAAGTCAAGTGTGTTCCCGTGGAGTCCATTGGAAGTACTCAGAGTGAAGGAGAAGCAAGAGCAGCATTGTTTAACAGAACAGTTCTGCTCCAGCACTGTTGTAATTAAAGTCATTCTACTGATGGAAAGTCTATTCTCTGGTGTTTTCTTTAATGTAGTCATAATGCATCAGTCTGCACTCCCTTGCTGGAACATCTTTCATTATAATCCACTTAGCTAAGTTTATAATTAAGCTTCTAAATTCAAACCTGCTTTTCTTACATTTTTAGGATGTACAGAGACTGAAGCAGGAAAACTTAGGATTCATGTTTTTTACCCCAAACAAGTTGATGTGAGTTAAGAAGCAATTCATTGGCACTACAGTAATTTCATATCCTTGCTTTTAATTCCCAGGATCTTCTATAGCTTTGGAACAAAAGAATTGGATACAACTGAATAGAAGAAAAAAGAGAAAATAATTAATAGATTCTTACTATTTTGACTATAAACATCTCCAAAATACCCAAACTTTCAAATATAACTGGTAATGATAGTGTTGACTTACTGAGCTTTCCAGCAATGGAGTGTTGAGGAAGGTTGTTGAAGTTTATGTCTGAAGATGGACCATAAAATGTCTGTTGAGCTTTGTTGATTTGGAGGTTGTGGAGGCTTCCTCCCACTCAAAGCAGGCTGGTTTACACTGTCTGCTCACTGTTTGGAATTATCTTCCCTATGGAGATGTGTGAATACCAAATACTTTTTCAGGTGTTATTTACCCTTACGGTTATTGTAGTGAATTACCAGAAAACTGTGCAGATTAATGTTTGGATTCCCAATAAGTGACCACTTAGGACAGAAATGCTGTCAGGCAGTTGTCAACTTGGTGTATAAATCTTGCTCATTCGCTCTGTCTGTTTTATCCAGGATTTTCTCAAATGCTCCTGGAAGAAGAGCAAATATTCTCAGTTAAGGTTTGGAGGTGAGGCAGTAGAGGTATAGAAAATCAAGCTACCATTCTCATATATGCAAAGTCACTCTGCAGAAATCACGGGGAGCGCTTGCAGAATCGAGTATTAGTGTCGGAGCGTGACCTTAGGTGACTTTTTTCTCAGGAAGTTTCTGACAGAGTTGGAAGTGGAGTGAACTTTGGGTGCCTCCGCTTTAACTAGAAGACTGTCTCCCTCCAAATGTGTAAGGGGAAAAATGTGTAGGGTTTGTTTTAGGTGTGGAAGTGTAAGGGACGTCTAGTGTAGCTATGCTCATCATTAAATAAAAGACAGGGCACATAGGTACTTACATTTGAATGCCTGTTCCTGGTTTGATGTATGTGACTGTCCAAACACTTTTGTTTTGTTAAACTCCGTGCCTGTAGCACTAGCATTAGTGGTTTTTTTTGGAAATCTCTCCTCCAGGGATGGTCGGCAGTTCCTGTCTGTGGTGATCAGCCTTTGCTGCAGCATTCTGCTGCTGTAGGACAGAATAGAATTAGCTTTTTGGATAACAGCTTTCTGAGCAGGCAAGGCAGGCTTTATCTGAGGATAAAGAGTATGATATAAACATCCAGATTATCTTGGAATATCACACGCAATGGGTTTGTGTGTAATAGGCAAACAGTTCCACAGTTACTGCTTACATTTGTATTAAGAAAATTTATTCATGATTAATGATGCTTATCTTTGTACTAGACACCTGCCAAATGATTTATAGGCACACATATCCTCTGTAATGGCTCTTCTTTTTTGTTGTTGCTATTTAAAGTGTTTGGGATTATTCTAATTGCATCATGTGTTTTAAATGTAGAGAGCTACCTAGGTGTCCTTGTCAGCATTCTCATCTCATACCAAAAAGTAGGTCAGATTTACCCATGATGGGAAAGGTCACAGCTCCCAGTGAAGTCAGGGGGAATTGAACTGATGTATGACAAGGCTGAAATCATGTCTCAGGTTTGGATCAGTTTAAGTTGATCTTTTTCTAAATTCAGTATTAAAAATGTTGTAAATCCATGTTGGAGCAGAGCCAGGCTGAACTTGCCTAAACCACAGAAATGGTGCAGAAGGACTGGAGAAACCCCTTGTCCTGTGGAAACTTGGAGAAAGAGCAACTGGTCCCTTCTCTAACAGCGCATTATGTGAGAGTGGAGAGTCAAAACTGGGCCATGAGTCTTTCATTTTTCAGTGTTGGATGATTTTGAGGCCTCTAATGTGTCTAGGACCAGCACAGTGCCTGTCACTTGGAAAAACCTACCTCTGAGTCCTCAGCAATGGCTGGAAAATGAAAAAAGTTTCCCAGAGGCTTTCTCCCCTCCCTAGCTAAGAGTGGATTAGACTGGGTATTGGCTGCTGGATATTCTATTGAGGCTGAAAATTAAATTAAATTTTGATCACTTTAGAGATAAGATACTTGTCAGCTGTATGCATGTTTATTTATTTCTAACATTTTGTCACTGGAATGCCATGCTTTCAGCAGAAATGCAGGTTTCTAAAATAAGTTTGCTTTTCAAAACTAGTTTTATTCAATCCTGTCATTAAGAGAATTAGCAGTGGATTAGAAAATGTAAATGCGTTATGATCATTAGAAAACTTGCACGTGGCGTTTTCAAGACTGCCTGTATATTCCCAGCCATTACAGCTAATGCATGATATCCTTGTTTTCCTAAACAAGATTCCAAACAAACCAAATGGCACAGATGCTTGTGACTAATCCTCCAAATATCGAAACAACACCTCATTATTTAATTTCGAGAGAATCCATTAGTGCAAACTATTAACTGGCCAGGCCTGGATTATAAAGGATATTGAATAAATTCAGATAATTTTGGAAGAGCAAAACATTTTTTCAGACTACAGCTCATATCTTGAACATATTTAGGAAATAATATGTTAATGTGAAGGTGGTGAGGCCCTGGCACAGATTGCCCAGAGCAGCTGTGGCTGCCCCATCCCTGGAAGTGTTCAAGGCCAGCTTGGACGAGGCTTGGAGCAACCTGGGACAGTGGAAGGTGTCTCTGCCCATGGCAGAGGTTTGGAATGAGATGATCTTTAAGGTCCCTTCCAACCCAAACCATTTTATGGTTTTATGATATTTAAGCAATTCCATCAATTTAATGACTAGTGTCGATGAAATCAATTTTTTAAATGTAAATTTCATTTTTTCCTCCTTTTTTGTCTGTATTTGCCAGTTTACAGCTAGCCATGCTGACACATTTGGGAGCTGAGATATCATGTAACTAAATTTGATGTGAAGTGTTGGTGGCCTTCATAATGTAATTTATTCATGTTTCTGTTGATAGCATATGTTGCCTGTGCAATAATTTTTTATCGTATCAGGACAGAACAGCTACTGTTCCAAACTGTGTTACACAAACCTAGATACACAGACAAATTTTTATTGTGCTTTGCTGGGGTGTAAATCAGTGGAATCTATTGAGCTCTGCTGGGGTGGGGGAGATTAGAATCAATGTCATGGTGTCTAATTTATTTCTGTTTTTTCTGACTTAATGTAATCCCTGTTCTTGCTCCGTGGGGAGCAGCAGCCAGTTATCTTTGTAGTCCTGCCCAAAGACTGAACACATGTGAAAACCCCTTGTTTTGGGCAGGAGGCTGCTACTCCCAGGGACGTGCTGCTGTTTGCCGACCATTTGAATGCTGAGATGAAGGCAGTGCACGGAGAAAGCAGCTCATGAGCACTACTGGCGCTTCATTAAAAATCTCAGCGTCTTTATCGGCTGTTACCTGAGGTTTCCTTGGATTCGCCCATTTCACGCCCCTACCTGTTTAAGTTGTGTTGTTTTTGTGGCGTTTTCTGGCCCTGGAGAGCTGCTCTGCAAGTCCAGTGACTGCTGTCTGTGCAGGGCTGGGCGTGTGGCTCCCCTCCAGTGCTGAAATCTGAGCATCCGAATAATTCCTTTCCTGGCGTTATGTTTTTGTGTGTGAACGGTGTTGGAGCCAGTGTCACTAATTCCTTCTCTTTCCCTTGGCAGAAAATCAGTGACTCTGTTTTCCGACCATCATAGACGGTAACTGCGATGCTGAAGGCACTGGGCGAGTTGCTCCTCCTCAGCTCTTCTGTGTGAGGTGAGCAGCCATCCTGATGGTCAAAAACCCCTGAATTGCAGCTTGTCTGAGGGCTCTTCTTCCCCACACCCCAGGACTTTGCTGCTGCATTGGATTTCTCAATGATGCTCAAGATTTCTGAGCTCGTGTGCTTCCTACGAGGCCGCTTGTGGTCTGTGTTACATAACCTGGGTGTTGGGACTTGGGTTGCATTCTGAATTAAACGTGAATTCTGAATACAATTAACCCAGAAGACATGAGAAAAGCATAAATCTGGTCCTTTCCCACGTTACTGCGTTTGGCCAGGTTGATGGGTTTTTAGGTTGTACATGAAATGCTGTTCATCTGAAACGCAAGAAGGAGCTAAACCAGATAACAGATATTACATTGTATCTCCCACTGTAGTTAGTCAATATCTGATTAAATGTAATTGCATGAATTTATCATGATAGAAACTGTTTCAAAGTAATTTGAATACAGCCTGAAATTAAAAGCTCTACTGTATATTCAGCGTGTACAATTTCCAGATTTATCTTCAGTTTCTTATCAAGAAAGATGCTGTGTATTATGTGCTATGACAATGTTGCTTTTCATAAGGTTAGGAATGTAATAGAATTTTCTGGACTGAACTTCTAATAACTGATAATTTTAATGAAAATCACCAAGATTATGCCCATGAAGACAAATCTTGAAGACAGGTGTTATCTCCGTCCTTACGCAAGTACGGGTGTGACATTTTTACCTATAAAAGTAGGATTAATCACTAATAATAGAACTATGTGGAGAATTTAAGCATGGTATAAATACAAAAGCTGTTGCATCAGAAAAATTAATATGTAAATTTACATCAGAAACTTGTTTGATGTGGAAGTAACATGAACGTTTTTTGAGATTTCCAAATTGTTCCCACCTGAATATGGATGAATCCGAAATATCTTGAAACTCATGTAAAGTCTGCCTTACTAAGTGTCGAGTTGGTCATCTTGTGGAATGAGAGACACAGATTGGAATTACCAGACTGAATTAGAATTTTTAAGATTTTATTTTGTTGTATGAGTTTCTTAATCTCCGTTGTTTGGAGCTTTTCTGTAGTATATAAACAATGTGGGTGTTTGCTGAAGCTGGCATTTAGGAGTTGGTCTCCTGCTTTTTCTCTGGGAGACCCAGAGAAACACCCCTCCTTGCTTCCAGCACCACTCAGTGATTATTTTAATGAATTGTATGGTCCAAAACTGCTGCAGCAGCAGGACTTGATCCACTCCTGTCTCATTCACAGTGTGCCTCTGGTATTTGTCTGAAGTGTTGGGGAGCTTAATTAAAATCCCTTAGTCAGAGAGACCTCTCTGGTGTAACTGGTTGCTGATCAGGCGCTCAAAGATCCAAAGGGACTTGAATGAGTGTCCCAAATTCCATAGAAATACCTATGTGGTGTCTGGTTTTCTCTTTCAGGCTGGTCCATCGTGTGCTAATAAGCAACCCCTGCTTCCCTGCTTTTCCTGCTGCATTTCTGATGTTGCTCTTGTGTATCCCGTGTTTACACAGGGTTTGGAGCTAAAGCACTTCCAGGCCTGGATCTTAAATGTAGGGTGTGGGCTCTGGATTTGGAGCTGAATTTTGTACGTGGAATCCATTCTCACTTTGATTTAGTCTGCCTGTATCATGATAACATTCCTGCTAAAGCTAAATAGAGAAAAGAAAGGACACACCACACAGTGCCTCTGGATCCCTTGCCATTTATTGGCACTGGCAGATTTCTTCTTAAGAGCCTGCTAAAAGCATTTACAGTGGCTTTGTAGGATGGGACTGTAGGTCCTCTGGGAGCTGGCCCTTCGTCTCTCTTCCCCTCCTCCTTTTCTTTTCTCCCTCTCCAAGTGAAGCACCTGTAACAGACTTGTCCTCATCAAATCTGGCACACAGGGACTGGGAAATCCACAGTGGCCACCAGGTTACCCTTAGGCTGAGCCTGTTGCCTTTATGGTTTAAATATTTTAACAAGCCTTCTCTTTTTGTTTTTTTTTTTT
>VZTE01006447.1:0-47684 GCA_013397775.1 Eulacestoma nigropectus | reverse complement strand
TCTTTTTTTTTTTTAATTTTTTTATTAGGCTTTTTTTTTTTTTTTTTTTTTTTTTTTTTTTTTTTTGTTAATTCTAGGACCAAAGAATACAAGAGACTGAATTATCTGAATTATGCTTCTACAACAGAACTGGGTTTCTCCTCATTGGGCATGGCAGAGCCTGGGGAAGCCCTTCCTTTTGTTTGTTTTCTTAATGTTGCAAACAGCTGATCTGGAAGCCAGGAGAGGTCACCAGTTTGTCTGGAAAACAGGTAGGAAAAAGATATGTTGGCTTCTCTACTAGATATTTGCTGTATTCAAGGATGGAGTAATTGTCTTTTCTCCATTCTGTTTTAGCTCAGTAATAAATTTAAAAATTCTGATAATGTCTTCTACTCTAATTTTTTTAAAGTCAAAAATAGAAGGGGTTAGGCTGTGTTTGACATTAGTAATCTACATGTCTGTTTCAATTATGCACTCAGAACATAATTCTGGACTCCTTAATGCTTTTCATCTAAGTGTATTTTTACTGGATCATCATCCCGATGTTGCTTTCTTTGAAATATTTAATAATTATCTTTTAATTTTTGTATGCAAGGGGCACACCAGCATCTCTCAGGATGAACTGAGTCAGAAGTCCATGCTCCTGGTTGATCTGTTTATAATTCCATTGGTACATTTAGTGAATTATTTCTGTCCCTCAGTCAGGTTGGATACATGCAGTGGTTGAACGTGCACAGGGTGTGGAAACCTGTGAAGATGCTTTGAGAGCACCACGACTCTTGGTGCTGGAGTGGGTGGGTAGGAGATGGGGTGGCACAGCTGCACAGAACCAAACATGATGCGTTGGATGCTTGTTTTGTAGCACAACACACAACAACAGAGAATGTTCAATGAGATGGAAATATTGGCAAATTTGGGAAATGTTTACTTAAAGTGCTTAATCAAAAATACCCAGCTGAGCCAGGGGTTTCATTGCCCAGGATCCCTTTGAGGTTTGGGCTTTTGTGACTGAGCAACAGAGCGATTAAATGTGATGGAAAAATAATTTCCCTCCTTTTTTTTGGGGAGAGGTTCTTTGGTACTTTGGTTATTTGTTTTTTAATTACCTTTCTTTAGAAGGTAATAGACTGAATTAGTGGAATAATGAAGCAATTTTTCTGGGAGAACTCCTGTCCTTCTGATAGGATGAACACAAACTTCTTGCCTGGCTGCTGGTATGGGAGGCTGGGGAAGGGCTGGTGAAGTACAGTATGATACTGTATTTCTAAAGACTTTTCTTTTTTACACTGTCTAGCGTGTCAAATGAGGAGGAAATAAACAAATCTCTTTTTTCCAATTCACTGTTATTTACATGATCTTTGAACAAGCTTTGAAAGATAGAGTTGTTTTCTTAAGACAAATTAGAGCCTTCAGTGCTGTCTGTCTTCTCTTCAGTTCCAAAGCGTGTTGTACTGCCAGTCTTTAGAGCTGTACATTGGAAGTCATGAAACTTTAATTTGACTTGATGATTCCAGCTGAAAATAAGGAGTTTTCAATGCTTCAAAGGCATCTGGGGCAGATGTATTTAGAACTAAGAAAGTTTGATGCCCAGGTTTGTGTGGGCACCATGCTCTGAAAGCCCCACAATGGGCTTGTTGTAAAGGTTCGTCTTCCAGATGCACAAGAAAATTGGCAGTTCTTGTGACTCCCACAGTGGATTAAAAATATCTGAGCTCTCGAGAGTCACTTTAAAAACTTCAAATTCTAAGAGTATTTTGATGTACTTTCTCTGCTTATGGAGTGACATGAGGTAGAAAACAACTTTGAGTGATGCGTTTTCCAAATGAAAATAACTTGTGAGCTTCAGCCAAATGTATTGTCCTGATTGAGAAAAAAAAGACTTTTCTCCAGTATTTGTAAACATTACCACCCCCGCCTTTTTTTCCCATTGAAGTATTTTGTTGAAAGTTAGATAAAAGTTACATCTAACCCCGAGATGTTTCGTTCTAGGTTGAAATGAATAGTATGTTCACCCAGAACATTTTGTTGTGCTGAGAAACAGAATATTATTTGTGAAGCCCCTACTTCCTCTGAAGTAGTAGTGAAGCAGCAACATTTCTAAATCCTGAATCTTGTTTTTTTGCAGTTGTCCTAAGAAATAACACAACGGACAGTAAATGGCAGTCTGCTGTCAGGGTGTGGCTTGATCTTGTATGCATTTTCATACCTGAACTGAAAAGGTTTTTCAGGTATGATTAATCACAAAGGTGTGTCTTTCAGAAGATTAAAAGGAAGTGTTTTGGGAAGAGAGAAGTGGTGACTTAAATGGAATAGGTGGATCTGGAGAGGAAGATGGGTTACCATAATCCCTTGTGGCAAGATATCAATAATAAAATAACTCTGGGATGTAGATCATGGAGATCTTGACCTGTTGAGGTCTGTGGTTTGTATAATAAAAATAATTATAAAAGAAATCATCCCACAATTTGAGGACTTTTGTCCCCAACACAAAATAATAAAAAGTGAATAAAAGCACAGCACAGTGAACCTAAAATTAAGTAACTTTTAAAATAAAAACTGAGCAGATCCATTCCAATAGAAAGAAAACCTGCAGCTGTTGTCCTTTTTTTTTAATAAAACAATCTAATGAGAAATGAGCAATCCTTAATGGGAAAGGGGATGATCTGTTCTGTTTTTAAATCCTGAATTGTCTGTTGTTAGCATGGCAAGTTACTTACCTGCTGGAGAGAAATTCAACTTCTTATTGAAATGTCATGCTTTATAATTAAATAAGATTATGCTACTGAAGCTCTGACTTTATGAAAATGAATTTATATGTACTGAAATAAATTTTCCTAGCACACAGAAGTCCAGGGAGGCATCCTTAATATGCATGGGGCTGAAAAAAAGAAAAATAAAAATCATATCATCACTGCAGTTTATAATACAGACTTTTTTTCAGCTAAATCCTTGACACTGTCTGATGAAGACTCCTACACCTTCGTTCTGGGCCTGGTGGTCTTGGTCTAGGGGAAAACAACGGCACTGAAATCACTGCATCTACAAAAAACCCCAGGCTCTGTAATTCTAAAACATGAGAACTTGGCAGAGTGAGGTAATTTTATACATACTCTTCCCTCAGCTGTTCAGAGGGCTATCACTTGCATGTTGCTTATTTGTGGCCTGTCTTAAAACCATTTATTTTGAGCTTTTGGCTTCTAGAAGTTATAAATTAATATCTGTACACTGTATCTTCTGGTTTCCAGACATTTCTTGTCAAATACTCATTTAGTGGCCACTGAACATGAAAGCAATAATCATATCAGCTAAATTACTCAGCAACATCAAATAGCTGAAAAATTTTCTCACACTTGCTAAATTTAATTGGACCAAAATTCTTGTAAATTAATAGTATTTAATGCAGTTGCCAATTAGCAATTTGCGTATTTCACCGTGTTAATTTTCCCCAACACTTGAGTAGTCCTAAGAGTTCCTGGAATTTCTGCAATGCCAGTATGCCTGTGTTTTAGTGATGGCCATCCAGACTTTTAAAACTGTGTGTAGAATATTGACACACACATGAGCCCTCAGCATCATTCTAGTTGGGTTTTTTTTTTTGGTGAAGCTCTAAAATATAGTTCCAAAGTCAGAATTAAGTGTAAGATACGTGCAACAGGGGAAATATTTTCGGTGCTTTATAGGAGAGGAGCTGATAATTACGATTACAAGGTGCTGAAGTGTCTCTTCCCAGAGATTCTTGCTCTTGCTCATGGGCTCCCCTTCTATGCTGGTGTCTTCAGCTCCTCCATAAACTATACCTCAGGCATGTTCTGTTTCCCCCAAAATACAAACAGAATGAGAGATATAAGGGACATAGCCCCTAAAAGGCTCTCAGAGATAAAGCAATGACGTGACTTTATTTTTTAATAAGGGAAATATTGTAAAAATGTTTCTTGTAGGATGAAAATGCCTCGATTTTTAGGAAAATGGTTCTTTAATAATGGTAAAAATGCTATCTGTCGTGGAAATAATCCTCTGCCTACTATGGAAGGGAAGAAGGGGTCTGTTAGAAACCCAGGTGTTGTGTCCCAGTGAGTTTTCCTTCTCTAGAAAAAATGAATCAAGATGGCTATTTAGCCCAGCAGGGACGTGCTCCCTGATATGAGTGGAATAGCACTGGAAGTGAGATATCAGACTGGGAAATGGGTTTGTAATGATTCTGATCACAGCAGAGAGATTTTTACCTGAGGAAGAAACCATTAAACCTCTGGAGTTCATGGGCTTTTGGGAGCCAGGTGTGTGAGCCATAAGTACTCCTGCCTGAGGTGAACATATAAAAAACTTTAATTTGGAGTTACTACCTGTATTTGAAAGCCGTCCTTAAAATAGGGTTAGCAAATGGGTTTGGATCTTTAGTCGTTCTTCAGAAACAACCCATAATGGAAAATGGACGAAATGAACTTTTCAGAGAACAACTTCTAAAGTGGAGGAACCTTTGAACCACCCGTGAGCGTGGGTGAGCCAGCCCTGGTACAATGGAAAAGGTCTTTTGTTCTCTGTTCTCAGATAATACTGCCAAAAAATGCCCTTTCTCAAGACTGTAATTTCAGGAAGGTCAAGCGCTGGTTTGGAAGTGCCTTTGACCTTATGTCTTAAAAGATGAGCTTTTACCTACGTACACCAAATGTTAAAAGGAGTCCAGGTCTTCAAAGGACAGTAGAGCTCAAACCTGCTCAAAGGAGACTCAAAAATAGCTCCGCAACAAGTGAAGATTTTGGAAAGCTCAACAAAATGAAGAGTGATTATCTGTCCTAAATTAAGTGGTTCCTTTATTTGATAGGACAACAGCTCATGAACGAAGCACAAATGGCTTTTTAGTGATCTTTGTGTGGTGTCTGGAAGGTTTATGATATATCTGACTGATGCTTCCAAACTTCTCATTGTGTGGGAAATGTTCTAATTGTGGGTTGTTCTTACGCTGCCTTGGTGGACAGAATTTTAAACGCTGAAACTTTCAAGTGGAAATTTAGCCTTGATTTAATTGAACTTTGTATGATTCAAAGGATCTTCACTACGCTAAGAGATTAGAACTGAAGTGATGCTCCTGGGTTATAGATTGCAATCTTGTAATATTGACAGCAGAAGCAATTAGTAGTTTTTAAAAAAACCTGTTAAGTTCTGTTCTCAAACTAACCAGGACATTGCCATAAACCTGATAATGAAAAGGTGTTCTAAAATGATAAACCTTTTTTTACCTTTAACATTGTTCATGGTCAGTTTGTGCCTCAGTTCCTGAGCCAGACTACTCTTTAATTTAAGTGATTCTTCTTTTGGTCATTGCTGCTAATGTATTTATAAATTGAGAATACCAAGCTTCTGGGACCCCTGTAAGTAAACTTATTTTCTTAGAACTGGTTGGTCAAGTGAAGTCTTTCCTTAGCATTGCTCCTCAGAATTATATCACATCTCAATTAAGATTTCACCTACTGACATTTTGCAATTGTAATTAGAAGTGTCTGGCTTAAAATATCTCAGAATAATTTTATAAAAAATATTTTGTAGCGAACAGTTTTCTTTGAAGCAGTTTAGTTGTTTTTAATATGTTGGCATAGTTTTATGTAGCCATTTAAAAATGATTTAAATAAAAAATAATACTTTAGTTCTAAATTGGTCTAAAATAATTATTTACAAATTATGTTTTATGAGACAGCATAAATTATGCTTCTATTTCTACAAAACATTTTTAAAAAAAAAAACATTTGAAGATTCAAAGGAAGTTGTTTAGCAAAATTTAATTAGGAGCAAAATTTAATATGCTGGTTGATATTAGTCACTGATATTTGAGACGCTTTAAGGGTGGCCTCAAAGCTAATCTCATGTTTCCTCAGACAGAAGTGCAGCTGTTTCAGATTGATAAATATTTGGTTTTCTTTCGTCTTTGTTCCTTTCCATTTCCTATCTACATTTCCACTCTTCTGTGCCATGAATCTCAAAATTTTTTTACATATGGTTCTGCTGCTTCACTTCACCCATCTTATTCCATTTCTGATATTGGTGTCATCATCTGGGCTTGTTTTCCCAACAGCTGAATCCAGCTTGTCTTGGAATTGTGGAGATGCACCTGCTGCCTTAATTTATAACCCTTTGCAGTGGTTGTTCAATTCGTGTTTAGGTGAATGAGACATTTCAAAGTTGGTGGAGACCTTGTGTCCTCAGACAAGAAATACTGGAGAGTTTGCCAGAGAACCTGACAGATGTACACCAGAAGAGTTCCATGGAAGCTGGAGAAGCTTTCTTGTGCTGGAGCATCGTTTTCCAGCCTGGTCTTTCCTCCAGGTGCTTGAAGTCTGCTGCTGGGTTGGATAAATGCCACGGCAGCCCATGGCACACCCACCTGAGTCCTGTCCTTATCCCAACAGGCTGAAAGCTCAGTGTATGGGACACGGCTGAAGGACCTGTGGGACAAAGAGTCAGCCAGCATCAGAGATGTTGGAATAGCTCCTGGAGGAGTTTGGGATGCTGGTTGGAGATACAGAAATACTTAAACTGGTGCTGTTTTTCCTTGTCTGTAAAACTCCGTGTGTTTATTAGCTCTGGTTTCCTGTGGGGAACTGTAGACAGCAGAGGGAGGTTCTTGGTGGCACTGCTTAAAGAAGGAATCCTTGGCTTATTATATTTTCCTAGAAAAGCACTCCAGCAAGCAGTACAGGCAGCACTGAGTACCAGTCCAATTAAAAAGGCGAGCAGAGGAGGAACTGCAAAAACCCTGAAAGAAATGCTAAAATTAACGCTTGACGTGGTTGGAATACGAGTTCCTTGGCAGAGGCCGGTGCTGAGCCTGGCTGTGGGCTGGCTGCCTTCAGGGGGCAGCTTTTACAGCGTGTGCCCGGTCATTTTGTTATTGTTGGGCTTGCAAAACTATTTCAGCAGTTCTTTTACAATAAGGCTGCCCGCTTTAACAAACATTGTCAACCAGCATCAGATGTTCAGTAGGTGGTGGTTTAAACTAGATTACACAGGAGATTCACACTAATCTTTTAATGTCCCTCTTCTCTTCTTGAGAATAATAGTTTTTGAGAATAAGGTGCTTTTTTCTGTTTTTTGTTGGTATTGGGAAAAGTATGTTAGGCTTCTTATCCTTTTCTTTCCTCAATAGTTACTATGGGAACAGAGCTGGGGGTCACAGGGGAAAATCTGCAAAAGTGGTTTCTTTTAAATTGTTCATTTTAAAAAATAAAAAGATAGCTTATTATTGGAATTGTGGCACTTTTCATTCAACTTTGTTGGATTGTATTGTTGTACATATTTGTCACAAAAGAAGCACAGTGAGTGGCAAGAAAAACAGATGGAGATGTTTTTGTAGTTTTTCCTTGGGGTTAATATTTTTTTAATTGAATGCAGCTGTTGGAAAGATTTCTGTTGTTACGTATAGGCGGAGCATTAAAAATGGATGATCACATTTTCAGCCTGTTTTAGTGGAGTACTAGATTTAATTATTCTGCTGCCCTTGTTCAGAACCCTGCAGGTTTTTTTTAAATAAGTATATCTTAAGTTAAGAGTTTTACTTCGCCACTTAGCTGAATGATTTCAGTATATAGGGGTAATCACCTCCTTATTCAGGTCTTGTGTAGAGCACAATTATGAGTGACAATAACACAAAATTTTATTAGAAATCCCTAAAATACATATTGTTGTTCTCAATATGCATGTAATGCTGCTGACTCTTTCTAGGCACTCTTCATGAGGTTTGGGAAGTCTGCCCTCTGGTACCTTTATTCCCTAGATTTTTTTTTCTTCTGCTATTTTTGAGAATAGTCCTGCCATCATCATTTTATTCTTTTTTCTTTTCAAAAAGAAAAAAGAATTTCTTTGTATTCTTCTTATTTTCAAAAAACTTGAATGGCAAAAGCCGGGAACACGAAATAGAGAAGTTAGAAGGGATATTTCATGGTAATCCAGGTTATTTCCATAGTGTTGACATTGTTTAATTCAATCACTTTCAGCTAGGGCATAAATATGGTGGAATGACCATTAAATTACAGGAGTTTTGATGTAGGAGCTTCAGTTTCCCTGGGGAATTCTTGCCGAGACCGGTCCAAGTGCAGGGTGTGATTCCAGAGGCACTGCTTGGTCCCTGCTCTTGATGGCACTGCCTGGTCTCTACCTCTTTGCAGAATTCTGCAGTTCCTTCTTCCACAGACCTTTTAAAGCTCATGGCTGAATGTGTCTCCGTGTAGCGCTTGCGTGTAATAGTGATTTAGGATTATAAAGCTAAGTTTGGAAAAGCATGTTAAACCCTCATTGTAGTGGTTCTAAATACATTGGTTCTGTATGCTGGGGGTGAGTTGTAGACAGCTGCTGAAGCAGATCCAGCTTTTGTGTGGCATGTCTTGGAAGGCCAGCCATGAAAAATCACTCTTCAGATGAGAACTTAATAAAACTTTCCTGCTCTGAACGCTAAGCCCTGCTCCCCATGCGATTAGTGGTTTCATTTCTTTCCCAGCAGTTGGGTAATGATTATGGCTCCAGATGCTGCAGGAGTGATAAAGAGAGTGATTAATTTCACTTGAAAGGGCATATGTTCAAAGAGGAGCCAGCCCAGCGCCTCCAACGCGGAGCCCACATCTCTGAGTGTGTGTGCCATGGTACCCAGCCGATCCCGGGGATAGGACCAGGCAACCTCCCTTCGTTACCTTGAGCGATATATTTGCTGCTTGGTTTTTATGTTATTTTCCCAGAATCTGTTTAAAAGCTCTTCATGGCTCAGTAAAACAGTGCTGTCAGACTTTCAGCTTTGAGGAGGGGCTGATGTCACCAGCACAACCCAAGTAACTGCGAGCGAGCTCGGGGTTGTGTTTATACCCTGTACAGAATTAAGTGGTAATGAAGGGTTCATGTTCCCTGGCTTAGTCAACAGCAGCTTTAAAAGTGTTCCTACGCTTCATTTGCAAGAATAGTTCACGCTGTATGACTCCCTGAAAAATTCTGACATTTAAAGTATTATATTTTCAATATGCTTAAAAATTAAATGTGCAAGATAGGTACTTCTTTAAGTCTTTATCAGGACTTTATTGACCCGTTGAATAAGTCAACAGAGATATGTAACGTGACTGGGCGTGCCAGCCATGTGGTTAAATCTGGGGGATATCTGGTGTTTATTGTGTTACCACCTGAAATTTTTCACTGTTTGGTGTCCTTTGGGGCTTATTCTGTCACCCCTGAGATCCAAAGACCTTCAAATTTCAATAGTATAATAATATCCACCCACATGTGAGGCATGTTTTACTTCTCTACATGGTGACATTTATAATCATAACTTTCACAGGTTTGAAGCTGCTAAAGGGAAAACTTCACTGCTTGTGACATCTTTAACATCTTTTGACCCATTAATTACATTTATATCACCCATCTGCTTCTAAGCAAAATAAGCACTTTTCTTCTGTCTATTGAAGATCTTCTCAGTGGAGACAGTGGATACAGAAAAAATTAGTTCTATACCTTTAATTTTCTATGTGTTTAATAAATTTAGATGTGTATTAGCTGCAGAGTTCTGAAGCAGCTGTCTAGTTCTGTACAGAACTAGTTTTTACAAGTAAGGATTAGAAGGAGGCTTTAATGATTAAACACCAGAAACTTTCCAGAAGTTCTGTTATTAACTAGAGTGCTCAAAAGGTAGCACTTCTGTTTTTATTGTCATTCCCTTAATATTCTTCTTGCATTAATAAAATAATACTGTGTCCAAGCAGAAGTGAAAATGAATTTCAGTAAATTGTTTGCAGCTCTCTGTGTTAAATGCATATGGTGTATCACTAGAATAACTTATCTAAACTTTGGTATTTTCAGTTAAACTAATTCAGTACATCTGTTTTTCAATTGGCATTAAATATTTCATAACCCCCGTATAGCTATATCTTGATTTAAAACATTGTTAGTGTGAAATTTGTGATTCTGCAGATTGGAGGTTGTGTCTGCATTTAACAGGCAGCTCGCTTGGGTTCGTTTTGAAGTTGTGGGAATCTGATAATGAGGGTTTAGCCAAACTTTAAACTGTTATTGATCCCACTTTTCTCTTAAGGAAATATCAATCCTCTGTCTTCTGCATTCCTCTGCAAAATGCCAAGATGATCTTGCTTTTAGGATGGTCCCCAAACAATTGCAAACATGAGAAAGTGTGCAAAACAACCTTCCCCAAACCCCGAGTACATCCTTGTGTGCACAGCACTGGGAAAATTATCTGTGTGTCTGAGTGTTAAATATGTTGCTTAGATGTCAGTGCCTCTGTGTGTGTGTTTATGCTTTAATTTTTGCCTGCGCTTTATGTCACCCGTGTATAATTACAGTGTTGCCATCCAGCCAAGGACGCTGGCGTGGTGGCAGAGATAGAAACAGAGCTGCAATGTTTTGAAAAGACTGGGGACGGATCAAATGAGAGACAAGGAAGTCAGAGTAAATGATGACAGTAATGTTATTGTGCCCTAAGGGTCTTGCAAAGTACAGTACTTAAAACCCAATTTTTTGCTTTGTAGATAAGTGAGCGTGTCTCGGTTAAATCAATACACGTGTGCAATAGATGATAAAACTTGGTATTACATACATCCTTTGATATTTTTCATACTTACTGCTTAAAAGGTAACAATATATTTATGTTTGGAACACTCCGAAGTACTTAATGCCTTTTGTTACGAGCTTTCAAACATGTTGCTTGGTTTAGTAATGGGAGCTCAGGCTGCTCAAAATTGTCATTCTCATGTTGGGTATTTATTGATGGCTAAGTGACTGCTGACCTTTGCCAGGACTCTCTTCAAAGAGCAGGGAGTGATACCAGGGGATAGTAAATCAAAGAAATTGAAAAGCAGGTGAGAAAAGGTAATTCTATGCAGTTACATTTAAATTTTGAAGCTGTTTTTTTTAGATAAAAACAAAGGTTAACTCCCCACCGCCACTGCTTTTCCCATAGATATTTTAATGTGCTCCAATATAAAAAAAAAAAAAAGTTTTACTTATTCATCTTCTTCACTGTGATTTACTTGTCCTTGATTGATTTTTTTTTAATGGATGAGCCAGCTTTCAAAGTCCTCAGAATGATTTAATTATTACAGCACACAGGACCCCAAATCAGATTTAAGTTTTTTTGATATAGTTTATGGAATAAACCAGCGAACAGATGCAGAGGATGGAAAGCTGCTGGTGCTCAAATCATCTAGATGATTCTGCAGGCAGAAGATTCCCCGTAGGCCTTAACTGAAAGGTCAGGAGGCAACCTCAGTATGTGCCATTTAATCCAATGTCATTGGGATAAATGTGTTGTAACTGTGTGTCTGTGGTGTATCAGGAGCTAAAGAACTGGTAAAACTAGCAGTGTTCTGACTATATTGCCAAATAAAGCTATGCAGCATTCAATAAAGCAATTACATAAAAAGCATTACAGTCAACTTCAATTCCAATACCGGCAGCATGATCAATCATTTTCAATCCAAGAGATGGTCTAATCGCTTTTTGTTGCTGATTTGAAAGGTTACATTACTCAGTTATCTTGCAGCTGAGCAACCTTTTCATGTTTGCTTCATGTAGGATTTTATAAATGTTCTTTCTTTTCATCTCACTGTTTTGGTATGGCCTGTTTAGTGAGAGTTAAAAAATTTCCCTAACCTTTTCTTATCCCAGTAACATTTTACAGCTCTTAAACCTTTTTGGAGTAGAAGACCTAATTGTCATGAGCATCAAACATGATTTTTTTTTTGATCTGTTTATCTCTGTGAAATCCCCTTTTTGCTCCTGGTGCTGGTGTTGCCACTTCTCTTTCAGTGGAATAATCATCCTGAATAAGTAATCTCATCTGGCTGCATCCCGCGCTGGTTCCTGTGCAGTTCAAGGACTTCTCTTCCCTTGGCACAATCCAGGCTGGGAGTCTCAGTTTGTTGTTCAGTGTCATCCCTGAGACCAGCAGTGGTTTCTCTCCCCCCTCCTCTGCTTCGCTGCCGGCTGCGTGGGCAGTGCGCTGCAGGCTCCGTTATAGATCTCTGCTGGTGGGTATTAATTGTTACTACCTAGGAAACACTATTGAATTCCTTCCTTAATCAGGTAATTTGGGAAGTAGTTACGGACAATTGTGTTATCATCATTAGGAAGTACTAGTGAGTTGATACTTTAATGAAAAGACAGACTTGAGAGAATGGGGAAGAGGTTTCCATCGAGCTTTCCTTTTGCTTCACCTCTCAAGGACAACAGGTGTTGGACTGATGAAGTGACAGATGATTCAACTTCTTTTCTAAAAGTTTTATAGGGCCTGATTTGTTTTCTTTTTTTTTTTTCCCCCCCAAAGCCCACTTTGTGAAAGATCCTTATTGTCAGGTCTTGTGAAACCAATTCTAGCCAATACTTTACTTGTGGACAGTGCCATTTAGACAATATTAGTCACAATGCAAAAGATTAACTTTTAAGCAAAAGGATATCTCCTTTTCTTAGAGACAAACCTGGCTAATAGTTACTTGAATTACTGTATCCTGGATGCTGCCTGTGGGCCCATAAATTTGTTCCCTCCCTAGACCAGTAAAATGAGTGTATTTTGCATGAATGAGAACTAAAAGGTCTGTAGCATTTTAGTTGTTTTCCCATGTAAATAGCAATTGAAGCAGCTGGAAAATTTTAGCTTAAGAATAAATTATCAAAGATTTGTTCCTTTTTATGTCTTTGGTATTGGCAAAGCTGTCTTGTCTGTTAATGTATTGCTGATGGATTTTTCATTTATTTATTCACTAAATCCTAGCAGTTTCTTTATGCCCAACCCAAATACACATTTTAGTGCCAGAAACTGTCCTGTTATCCTATGGACACACACACATGTTCTGTTCTCCTTATCTTTGGGTAGCTGTTAACACGTGAAAGATCCATACATCTGAATGAATGTCTGTTGTGGTGGTTTTTTATTTTTACTCTTTATCAGCACAAATTTATTCAGCCTGACTTCTGTATCCTTTGAGCACTGACAGCTGCATAGAGGTGGCATAGGATGTCACAGGAATCTGCTGATTTTTAATGTCATGCGTTATTCTGGATTCTTTCTTTTTTTTTTTTTTTTTTTTTGTTCTTGTTAAACTAGGCTGGTAAATGCCATATGTAAAATTTCATAGCTTTTTCATAAAACCCTTTTAGTATCTTTCTGGAGACTCTGTTGATAAACTTTCCCTTAAGCATACATACAAATTAAATGTGAGAACCTGTGGCTAAAAGAAGTTGCTCCAAGGCAATGATTCACAAGGATGAAAAATCAATAAGAGTTTCATTAAGAAAGGAAAGAAAGTTTAGATGGGCTCTTTGCTTTGCTTTCTTGTGGGAAGTAGAGGGAGAAACCATTTTATTCAGCTTTATTCTTAGAAACAGGGATCATAATGTGGATGTGGGTATTTTGAAGCATGCTGGAAGTGGAATTATCCTCTGGAGAAGCTGCCTTGGCTGGTGACTCGGAACCTGTTCAGGTGGGTGTATTTTTGCAGGAGGTTGCAGCGTGGAACTGCTGCCACAGGGAGATGCGTCCTTCCCTGGGCAGAGGTTCCCACCCATATCCCCACTCCTCAGGGGCTCAGGTTGGATCACGCTGCTGGAGGAGTCGATTTGAAGCCTGACGTGAAGGAAACTCTATTTTCCCCCTGTATTTGGAGGGATTTTCTGTTGAATCAGCAGTCTGAGAAGTGGCCTGCCCTGCAGCAGCTGTGAGGGTGAGCAGTGGGAGGGCAGGAGGGGGCTGTGGGAGCTGGGGGGCTGGAGTGTGCACGCCAGCTCCGGCATGGATGCCTGCTCGGGCTGTGTGGGAGCTCCTCTCTGCTGAGAGTGTTGTGTTGTGGAAGCTGCACTCCTATAGCAACCATATTTCCCTGTCATAACTCTCAATCTTTGGTTTTTTTTTAGTTTTGCTATTAAAACTCGGTGATGACACATGTTAACAGTCTCCCAGTGACGTTCGGCAGTTGTACATCTGTTTGTTTTCATTAAATACTGTTTTTTGAAAAGTTAAAGCGCTGATCCGATTAAAGCACAGTTAGGATGGAAAACCTGGCGGAGGTTCTCGCAGCCAAGAGCAAATTTATTTCTCCAATCTTGTTTAAAAAAGCAGGAATGCTGGCAGGGTCGAGTAGTAAATATGAGCTGTACATCTTGTTCAGTGGGCTTTTTCTGGATGCCTTGCATGAACCGAACAAGTGAGTTAAGTGAAACACACGTGACTGAGGCTCTGACAGGGTTGTGGTGATGGATTAAAATCAGATGAGTGAAGCTTCTGCCACCCCAGACCATCTGCCCCACTCTTTGTTGTGCATCCCAGAACAGCAATATTTGGTCTGTTCATGAATCAGCTTTTATAAAGCAGAATTTAGCCTGGAATTTTAAAGTCATCTGAACTGGGGCTCGTTTGCTTTAATATCCTTCTCCTAAATGGTTTTGGGGAGCTTTCAGACTGCCCCAGCTGTTTGACAAGGCATACTAAAAATGGGCTGTTGTGTGTATTTCTGACTTGGGTAACGTGCTTGTGCTGCTTCCTCACTTGCCTCTCCCTGCTCTGTTGCTCTGTGGAAGTGCAGATGTGCACACTGATGTGGTTGCCCTGCTCTGTGTTGTGTCCTCAGCCCCCTGAGTGTCCCTGTGCCAGCACTGCCTGCCCTGGGGGTCAGCACAAATGCTGCTCTCAGGCTAAAGTTTCCTCTCTGTGTATCTAAAATTGGGGTTCTGTTTACCATTTCAATCCCATAGAAACACTGTACCCATTTGTAAATACTCTATCTTAAGAGGAAGCTGCTATGTTTTACTTAAATATTTGTCTGGTAACATGTGCAGTGATTGCCTGACTTGCATCTTCATTTGCAGTGCATCTAACTGTAATTTGAGGAAAAGTTACTTGGTTTTAGAGCAAAATTGGATTAAAGTTGATTAGCCAGAGCAAATGTGGTGTACCACAAACTGCTGCTGGGTTGTGTTGAAAGCAATAAACAGGAATAAACAAGTGTATGGGGCTGGAAATCCCAAGCCTCCAAGTGCTGTGGGCTGTAGGGCGACCTGTTCACCTTTCCCAGGTTTTGAACAGTGGCAAATGAACAGATTGGATCAGATCTTGTTTCAGCATCGTCTGTTTTCACAGCTGAAGCTCCCATATGATCAGATCCCATAAATTATTTAAGATGCAGAAGCTGTGTAACCAGAGTCTCCCGTAAAGGTTAAGGCTCCATCTGTTCTGCCAACCTTGAGGACTGTGCATTTCATGCCATTATCTGTATTGCTGGGTGACATTAGATGAGTCAGGAACATTCAGATGTTGCTTCCCAATTGCTGCACAGCAACCTCGCTGCATTAGCACCGTACGCCTGAGATGCTCTTGGCCCAACTTCATTCACAGTCAGTGAGAAAAGAGCTGAACTGGACTGTACACAGCACCAAGAGATCTGAGTGGTTCTTGTGAGGAGAGGACAAAAAAAAACTAAATAGGAAAACCCAAAAAAATCCAGTCTTTTGGGTTACTCTTGTATATAGTCATCTTGTTTAAAACATGCTTTCAGTTTAAAATCTTATGGCTAATCAGTATTTCAGTGATTCTGTTCAGAAATGAGGGTAGCAGAATTTCCTGTATAATGCCACCAAATGAAATGATTCCATGTGCAGGTGATGAGGAGGGTAAGAATGGAGTTTTGGAAATTGAAACTCGTTTTCCAAGTTTCTTCCTCCTGAAGAGCAGGAATTGAGTTTCTGTAAAGCTCCCTGAAAGAGAATTTTGCTTTTTGACATGAAAATGAAATATTGACATTGTTTTCTGGTTTCTCCTCCAACCCAAGTGATACATATATTCCTAGGTACTTTATTCTACATATACCAAATCCCCAGAGAAATGTATGTTCTTAAAATGAACATGGCTTCAGGTGTAGGTAAAGGAGTTGCTGCACCTATCACAGCTGCTTAGACTAAAATTGTGGCAATAAGGAAGGATGAAGTTTGGTCTCATAGATGAAGATTACAAATTTCTAAAGCTTAATTTTCAGAGCTTCATTTTCTCCTATTCAGTTTATTGTGATCCATTCTGGAGTCTCTTTCTTAAGGCTGGTTGATTTCCCTTCAGCTGGAAACCAGGTGGGATCATAGCTAAAATATCTCCTGGGTAGCTCCTGTATCATTTTTTGAAGTATAATAATTATGTTCCAGTCTTGTATTCTTCTGATACAAAACCAACCTCCCAGGTACTGTTCCAGCTTTTTTCTGTGAGCAGTCTCTAAAGCTTTAGCAGGCACGGTGGTGACAGCTGCCTGGTACCAGTGGTGTTACTGGTTGTTAGAAATTGTGTTAATGGGCTCTGTTCTGGGGAAATTTATAGCTCACAGTTTTGGGAGAGGAGGAGAACAAACAAAGCTAACTAAAGTAGGTTGTTTTCTTTTCTTTCTTCCTAATTTGAGAAGATTTTGCAGCAGATTTTATTTGGCAGACTGGCCTGGCCTCATCCAAAGCTTTGTGTGTGTGTGTGACAGCTCAAAAGTGGAATGATTTAGACCCCCTTGCTGTCATATATTAGAGCTCAGCATTTTGCAGCTCCTGAAGACAGATCAGACAGAGCTGATGTGTTTGGGTAGCGAACTCACGTGGGAATTTATGGGTGGCAGCAGCACAGGCAGCGTAGAGGCTCCGGAGAAATCCTGTTTCTGTGGCCTGCGGAGATCCTGGTGGGGTGGGCAGGGAGTAGGCACCACCCCTGGCTTCTCTGAGCCTGGGCTTGGAATGTGTTTAGACTGGGCTGCGGTGAGAGCCCAGCAGCTGTGAAGCAGTTTCAGGAGGTGTTCCAGGTGTGCATTTCCTCTGTCCCTACTGGAGAGTAGCTGAGACATTCAGCCTGCATCAAAGATTTATCCCAGAGCTGAAAAAAAATTAAGAGGAGGCAGTTAAATCTCTCTTTATGCTTTTTGACTTTATGGGATTTTTTCCTTCTGTGCCATGACTGTGGTTTTTTGAGCTGAATGCTGAAAATATAACAGAACATAAAAGCTCATAAATTTAACAGAAGGTAGAAAGGCCATAGAATGAATAAATACATTTACCTTCCAGGAAATACCTTTTGCCAGTCAACTTCTCTGTGTTCAGGTAGGGCTCCACCTTCTCAAGCATACAGACTCCTGTGGATCTTGTTTCCAGAAAGAGATCTCTCCCAAAAGGCTTTAGTGGCTCCTTGGAAGGATACTAACTACTGAGGGCAGGTGGGCATCCTTCCTAATTATAATGTAGCCACCTAGCTTCTTGATACTTTTAAAGAAAGTGGAAGAGTGAGAGTGGCCTCAAGTTGCGATCTCTTTTCTCTCTTTTTGCCCCTGCACTGCCAACCCAAGCCCTGTTCCCTGCCTGCTTTTGTGTGGATCTGTCCTGTCCCTGTGCAGCTTTGCATCCATCAGGAAAAGAGAAAAAAAAAAGGTGAAATGAAGGTTAGTGGTGGTGTAGGACACACTGCGCTGAGGGCTGTGATAGAGTGGGAAGAAGGATGTTTGCCAGCACATTACTGTGCTCAGGGTCATCAATAAAAGGAAATGTAATTGTCACTTTTCTTTTACAATACTTTCCCTTGGATTGTTTTTCCCATTTCTCTGAATTCATGGCTGTGCCAACAAATGCTGTTTATGGGGACCAGTCAGCAGAGAGTTAAACTCTGGTAAATGGTATATAGTTCACCTAGCCTTAGCGGAATTGCAGGAAAACAGAATTTACAGCAGAAAACTAACAATAAAATCCAACATAACAAATTGGGAGTTGCTAACTGCTGCTGTTGTAGCAGGCGTCCTCCTGCGCTGTGACCTGCCAGGTGTTCTGTGTGCTGTTGTGGGTGCCTGTCTGCTCTGGGGGAAAATAGTTCAATGAACAGACTGAGACAGAAGAGAATGTCTGTGGTTTTAATAGTTTTGTCAGGCCTCTGCTTATTCTAAAATAAATTCTTCAGTGGAAGAAATAATAAACTTGATATTAAAACTCATCAGCTGCCCAAAACCACAGTGGACTTCTATGTATCTGAAGAGTGGTCAGGCTTGCCTGAAGTCAATATGACATTATTTTTGCTCATGCAAAGATGTTTTGCTCCCTCTAAAATCATGGGGAATACTTTTCTCCCTGGTCAGTCCTCAAACTGATCAGTAATTTCCTTCAAGGGGCTGAATTAGCAATAAAATGTTTGACAGTACGAATTTTGTGAAGCATATTTTTTCTCAATTTGTCAGAAAGATAGGCAGGGAAGGCTGTGACACCTTCCTGCTGCAGCGAGGAGCTGCTCAAATAATCCAACATGAATCAAATCAGGATCAAAGCGCTTCATTGATTTATTAATGGGACATAATTAACCAGCAAGCAGTGAACTGTATGTTCAGGGCCAATATCAGTAATGCACCAGATGAGCTGCAGTACAAGAGGTTTAATATAACTTTATAAACACCTTTCAAGTTATACTCCCCGAAAGTTTCTAATCATCATCCCAGTCCCTGGTTGTGGGGGGTCTTCTCCCATAGCTGATGGGGATGTTGTGCCCTGTGAGATCTGCCTCCCACTGCTGTCTCTCCTCTGCTGTATGAAAAAAAACCATGCTTTTAAAAATACTTTTCAAGCTGATTTCTTTCTTTATTTCAGAAGTCTGTGTAGTTCTGCGGTTGCTGTTTAATCTGGCTGATGGCTCATGGTCATCCTCTTCAGTGCTGGACAGGGCACCTTTTTTGGCAGTTTTGGGTGCCCCCACTGGCATACAAAACTCTGATAAACTGCATCTTGGAGTGGTTCTTGGAACTGCCTTTTCTGCAGATGATATTTAAATCCCAGCCATGGGATTACCTTAACTTAATGTACTGAGCAGCATGATACAGCTGTGGCTGCTCATCTCCCCACTTATCTCCATTCACTTTGCAGCTGCATCCATTTCTGTTATTTGCTAAGTGGCCTTTCCATTTATAGAGGGATTCAAGAATAGATGAGAAAACACTTGCAGTTTCTGCTGTATTATACCTTGCTTTAAGAGACCAAATACTATTTTCCTTTTAATAAGAAGAAATACTTACTCATGTCCATAGCTGGCTTCCTCTGGGTAAATAAGTAGTTTGTCTGCAGTAATTTCAGAGTGATGGAGCACTCAGATAAATTTTTGATATTTTGTTTGGTTCAGTTGATGTAATCTCCAGTCCCTCACTCAGTTGCAAGCCAAAATATTATTCTGGATATCAGTTTATATTTCTCGCTTATTAAAGAAACAGATTGTTTCTTGGGAGGTTATTGATCTGTTGCTAATTTACCTTTTCTTCCCCTTTTATTCTCTGTGTTCACTGTGCAGCATAGTTCTGTGCTCAGAGTTGTTGCTGATGGGAAGGAAGTGTGGTACTGCAACTCTCCCAGTATTTTGCCAGTGCTGCACTTTGTGCATTGACAAGACTGTTTGAAACATGACCACATCAGAAATGGCTGTAGGAAAAAAAAAAAATCTTTTAAAAGAGCCTTTGGTGCAGGGCTGTCTGGGGCTTCCAACCAGAAATATGTGTGTGCCTGGGCTGGAGCAGGGGCAGCAGTCCAGGAATACTTTATATCTCTGTGTGTTCTGGCCACTTGGGTGTCCTTCAGGGCACATGGAACCAAAGCGTTTGATCCAGGGCAGGGAATGGATCACTCAACGTCCGAGAGGGATGGGGTGAGCTTGTCTCGTGGTGACTTCACAGGACCCAGAAGGCACTGAATCATCTTGTTGGCATGATTCCTTTAGCTCCTCATATTCTTGAAACCTCATCTATTGCTTAGCCTTGATGCTAGCTAGCTTTCCTATCTTTTTCTTCACACTTTGTGGTCAGTTCTAAAGGCCAATCTGTATTAATTTAATTATTTTTTTTACCATTTTATGTTGTGCGTGTTTGGATTTCTGTGATCCTGTTTAACAAGATTGTGCTTCTTTCTAGCTTTTTCACAAAGTACTTTGCAATGATCATTTACATCTCTTGTAAAGATTTTCTTCTATTTGATTTGGGCTCAAAATTGTTTCAAGTGTATAGACAACACCCTTTTAACAGCAGTGTAAATAGTTATTGAATTGGTAGGCACTTCAGTTCTGTTACTTATGATTTTGCAATTAAGTCAGAATTACTCATAAAGCATAGGCTACTACTGCGCTGTAGTTTCCTTCCATTCTTTCTGGTGTAAATACCAGTAGCTGAGGCTGTCCTGGTAAATATCTAACCCCAAAATCTATGGAAGAGATGTCTGAAATATTGAATCCAATTACCAAGTTTTTAAAGAAATATTTTACAGGCAATTAACTGTGACTACCAGTAATTTTTTGAAGTGTTATGTTGTTTTGACTGCATACCTAATGATGTTTTAATAGATGTCAACTCCTATGCAAATACAAGAATTAGAGACGAGGGTGGATTTTTCAACAGCACAAAGGATAATTGGGTGTCTGACTCATATCAAAAGTTAATGCAAGTTGAGTGCCAAGCCCTTTTCGTGCCTCTGAATACCTCATACAGAAAGATAACTAGTCAGTGCTCCCACTGTATGACCCTGCAACAGTTGTGTGTACATTTAAGATTAATTTCTATTTTGGTTTTTTAGCATTTTTTCAAAGTTAAATGTACATGAGTTGGCTGAAGTGAGTGACACTCGTGTGTGTGTGTGAAGTAAGATGTGTCGCGTGGGTGTTGGCTGGGGGCGGTGGGTACAGTCAGTCCTGCCAAGGTGCTTTTAAAATCCTTGTTGGGAATGTCAGCTTGAAGACATACTCTTGGTAGCTCCTGTCAGCTAACTGCAGGCTTTTCATAGAAGGCTGAACATTTTGATAGCCAGGTGTGTGAAAACTGATCAGCTGCAAAATTGCTATTTGCGTGTGTTTCTTGAGAAATAGTGTTATCTAAACTTTTTGTATTTTTTAAAATAGTGCTCTTAAAGAGATTCGGCCAAAGGAACCCTCTGCTGATAGTAAAAGGAAAAGCCAGACTTTAAGCCTTAGATGACATTCCTTGTTAGGATACAGGCTGTTTTTTGGACATAATGATTTCATGATGCCTGTCAGAGTTTACTGTGTCGTTCTTTGTTGTCCTTCAGTAATCAAGATCCAAGCTGGAATCTCATTTGACCAAGCAGTTAAATAATTTTTCTTCCCTTAAGCTGTATAACCACTTCTTTTTGTGGATACACTGGCTCTGATCCAACATTTGAGTCAGCAGGAATTTCCACTGACTTTGTGTGAGGTCTGCAGAAACAAAATGATGAACATCACAAATCCAGGCACAACTTCTGACAAATGGTGTCCCAGCAGACAGGTTGATTGCTGGAAAACATTAATCAGATGAATGCTTCTTAGTAGTTTCTTCGTTGGTGTAAGGCCAGAAGATGATGCATGTGAGGATAAAGGTATGTTTCTTACTGACCTTCAGCAAACCTTAGTTTCCCCTTCTTTCAAGTGAGTCCAAGAGAGCAGCAGCAGTGGCCAGCCCAGGGTGCCCCAGTGGCTGCTCCTGTCCCCAGCACTGCCCACGCTGGCTGCCTGGCACACTCTGTAAAAATGGGAGAATATAGAGACTTTTTGGTGTCCCCTTCCACTGCTGGCGGCCAGGAGCTTTAGGAAACCGTGAGCTGGAAATGGGAGCCCTGAGCTGCACCATTATGAGGGATAATAACCTTCACAGCGCTGATGAACTCTGCCGTGAATCTGTCTAAATGTCTCTTGAAACAATTTGTGCTTCTGACATCCAAGCATCTTAGAGCAGCAAGACCGAAAATTTAATTCATCATGACCCTGCAATGGCATATGCTGAGAGAGTGTTTGGTTTTGCTAACCATATCCTTTGTGCTAATAAATCATAGTCCTTTTCCTTACAGTTCTTGCTTTTTAATTGAATTATGCCTTACATTTTTATAAGGTTTTAAGATTGCTGCCTATCAGCTAGTGGTACAGGGTGAATATTCTTTTCCTTTTTTTCCTGTCCTCTTATTGATTCTCATATTGCATACCATAGGCAGTATTTGAAATGTTTCATCCTGAAAACCTGAAGGATTCAGTGGCATTGAGCATGGGACCCCGAGATGGTTTTTTCCCCCTTTAGCATAACCGCAGTAGCAGTCAAAAGTACCAAAGCCAGCTCTAAAATTTGGTTTAATGAGTCTTTAACTGTGTTGCTCCAAATGCCCTGCCTTTTTCAGAGCCAGGCATGCAGCTCTGCTGCAAGGCTTGGAGCTGGGAAATGAGAAGGGGAATTGTCTCCCCAGGAAAGAGAGGATGCTCTGGGAATGCTGCACAAAGCCAAAGCAAAGATGATAAATGGACTCCTTAAGGCCCTGGATATTGCATCCTAAGGCTGAAGTCCTGCAGGACTGTGTAGGTAGTTTGGAAGCACAGCTATGCTCTTCTTAAATATTAATCGAATCTACCGGCAACTTGCAACATTGCAATTTTTGTTTCCCCATGCTCTTCTTTGGGGAGTCTGCTACATTTTCCCTACATCTCTGTCTCTGGTTCTGTCTCTTAAATATGTACTTGGCTGCCTGCTGCCAAATTACATGTTTAAGAGGTGAAAAGAAAATATCAACCCCATCATGGACCTTTTCCCAACCTTGCTGTGTAATGCCCATCTGTTGACCAGACTGATGGAATGAATGATGAGAGATACCCTGTGAGATGTGTCAAGCTATTGAAAAATAATTTTTTCCTGTTTCCCCTTATTGTAATAAAAAAAAATAGATCATTAAAACTGTTTTATGAACGTGAATGAGCTAGAAAATATTATGACAAGGAGAGTTACTGAAGATAGAGAAATGAAATTTTAAGATGAGATCTATCTTCTTCCTCTAATTTGTACTCCTGCTGTACTGTAAATGTAATAACCATCAAAATGAAAAATGCAACAGATTGATAATACCATTGAGTTTTAATTAAACCACTGAATTGAAAAGGGCCCAGATGGATAACTGGAAAATGTAGTTATAAGCCTGGTATGAAAAATGCTGGATTGCTAGCGATATGTCTTACAAATAAATGCTATGCCAAAAATAATCTCATTTTTAGAACATCTTCCTAAAATTAATCATTAAAGTTTCTAAAACAGATGGTTTCTAGATTTTATTTAATTTGGCTGCCAAACAGTTACTACCCTAGATCAGGAGTTGTGCTTTTAACAAATCCCTGTCCGAGAGGCTTGTCCAGTGCTGTGGTGTCCCAGGAAACACAGAGGTAGTGCCAAGGAATGTGAAAGCTCCAGTGTGTGAAATCATGGCTTAAACTATTTCAATGTGGAAATTGCATTAATTTGGCTCACAGTGCTTAACACACAAAGTGATTCGACACGAGATAGTGCTGAACACTGCCCAAGCAAAATGCATCTTTTACTCCTGATATTTTTTAAATTATCCTTTCAGTGGAGACTCTTAATCAAAAGATGGCTCCATGCTGAGACCTCCCTGGCCTCGTGTCTTGACAGATTACTCCAGGTAATATTTTTTGTCACTAAACAAGCTGGTGTGTGAGTTCATGCCTGAGTGTGTGTGCGCAAGTGAGTACAAAACCTGTAAGTTTTCCTGATTTTATTTTCTGATGGAGTCTTCTGAAGTTATTGTCAAAGGGAATCTTCATCCTCAAGTTATTTTGTAGATATCTGAAAGTAAAAAAGCTCCAGTCAAATTAAATTAGCTGTGATCAAATCCTAAAATTAGCATAGAAAGTCGCACAAATCAATATCTTGTTACCTTCAAAGCTTGTTATCTGTACCTTCTCATGAATTAATTCGAGAAACTTTATGCTAAATGATGTAAAAATTGATCTAAAGCTGGGGAAAAAAATTGGTGATCAATAAATTTCTTCTAGGCGGAGAGAAATTCATTAAATTCTATAGGTATTACATTGCCAGATATTCTTACCCTGCTCTGTTCTAATCACTACATTATTCTTGACTGAAAGCACATTAGCTGTAAAAATTCATGAAATGAGAAACAGAACATTATAAAGATTTTCTTGGGGTTTTGTCAGTAATGAGTTGTGCAGGAAAGTGGAACACACTCTCCTTGCCAGTGAAGATGTGCTATGTCTGGTACTGCTTTACACTTCAGCATAGATAACTGTGCCTTTTATCATTGCATAAAAAAATTATTTCCTGATAAATTTGGAGAAGCATAAAATACACTTCTTTTTTTTCCTACCAGAAAGATCGAACTTGTCTTGCTGTACCTAAATCTATTTCTCACAATAAAAATTGGGACAGGAGTGATGAGGTTCAGCATATCATTCAGAGAAGTGGTTGATAAAGTACTTTTTACTTTGTTGGCTTTCCCTGTGGTGATCACCTGTATAATTTTAGCCGGGTGTTAGTGACGATGGGACACCTCTTTGGGCTGAGTCATCTGTTTCAGGTGCTGCCCAGTGCTTTGGCTGGTTTTTAAACTATTAAGTTTTATTTTCTGGCACTGTGGCTGCGGTGTCCATTCTTTGCAGCTGTTTAGAGCTGGGTTAGGATTCCTTTGCTGATCAGCAGAGATGCCTTGTGGTCCAAATTAAATCATGTTTAGGAACCTGGCTGGATACAGGTCCATTGAGCACGTGCCTACGTGTGTGCTCCAAGGAAAACCCTCTCCTCTCTTAATTACCATTTTCTTACCCTGTTCTACCTGATGCCAGATGATTTTCCTATCATGCTGCCTGTCCTCTGGCCTTTCTTTCCCTGTTCTTTTTGGTATTATTTTTCAATACTTTGGCTTCTGTATGAATGTCACTGGGAGTGAAAAATAGGAGTTGTTGATATTCATGTAAGTCACTTCCCTACTACTTCAGCTTATTTTGATGATTCAGGAGAGCCTACACATTATGTAAATTGAATAGCAAATATGAATTCCTATTGACAAGACAGGAAAAGTACAATCTAAGAAAAAATGTAAAGCATGTGCCAAATAATAAATAATTGAGACAGACTGAACTGTCAGAAAATACTGGTTAATAATTTGTGACTGATGTGTAGCACTATTGTAATGAAGAAAATTTCTTTTTTGTGCATTGTATGTCATAGAATAGACACATAAATGTGAAGGTACTATTTAAAGCACATATATTAAAAAGCCCCAATTTGACACTTTGCTCACGCATGGGTGCTGGTTAACTGATATTATCCCCTCGGAGCAGTAAATGGAGAATAAGATACAATGGTGTCATGTGAACTTTCTCTTTTCCTGAATCTTGTATGTTTTTGTTTAAAGAAGAGCAGCAGTGTGGGTTGAAATGATGTTAAGTTCTTTGAGCAAATCTGATTGAGGTTGGAGGAAGCCCAGATAACACTTGCTATGTCTGTGACAAATTTTGAGCAGTCACACTTAAATTGTCACAAGAAGTGGGCTTCTTTTGTATATCAAGGTTTCGAATAGATTTGCATCAGCAGAAATGAAGTGGAAAAATTCACATTCTTAATTACTGGAATCAGCTTTATAAAGTAAAGCATTGCCATCTGTTAGCAGTTTTATACTCAAAGCTCCCCTGCTTGGGCAGAGGGAGATGCCCAGTGCGTGCTAAACTGTTGTCTTGGGGAAGCCTTCACTGGCATTTACCAAAAGTGCCTTTTATGACCCAAAGCATTTCAGTACCTGGGAACCAAAAGCTGTGCAGTTACGTACTTCAGAATGTTGGTGCTAGCTTGATTTCATAAAGCAAACAAAATTTATGCTTAAAGTGCAGTAACTTTGAGAATATTTCATTAAAATCCTAGTTTTGCAACAGCCCAGTCTCACAAATACAATCTTTAAATGTCTCACAGGTTGTTTCACACAGCTCTGTGAGTAGAAGACAGGCTAGAAAGTCCAGTCCGTGAGCATTTCACCCCAACAGATCTGGATAGCCCTGTCTGCAAGTGAAATGTTTTCCAAGGGTAGATCTGAGGTGCCAGCCATAGTCTGCCTCACATCATTCCTTCTGTAACTTCAAATTATGCACGTGTTCAGCTTCCCAATGATTAAAGTGCTAAAATATTGATATTATATATGCAGTATTTAAAAATTGCAAATGAATTATTAAGCCGAAACTTTGGACTCTTCCTCATTCAAAGCTGAAGTCTATGATGAATGAACTACTTTTACCAAGACCACAGCTGTGTGTTAGCTTGATCCAAAAGTTTGACAAGATACATTAAAAAAGCACCTAATTACCCTGTAATTCAAAATTTTTCATACTTAGACTCTCTTACCGTGTTTACTCACCCTACTGCAACTTCACCAATGCATCATTGTAGCCTTGCCCTGGTTAATTTGTGCAGTCGTGGCTTTGAAGTACACTTTTAGGGGATGAAGGTTGTTAGAGCTTGGCAATTGAAATAATGTTTACTGATTTACTGCCATTAGTGTTGACATTCATATATTACAGTGAAAAAAATAATTTTTTCGTGAATATTTTGCGGGACTTTTGTAGTGTCAGAGCGCATCTCACCTCGTGCCCTGCTGGGGGTGAGTGGCTGGGTGTTCTGGAGTTTCCTTGTGTTTGCTGCTGTTCCATGTGCTTCGGGAGGTTGATGTTATTCCCAGCCTCTGGGAGTTCTGTTTTTTTTTCTTTACTTGGAGGAATGAGGGAGAGAGAACCTCTGTGCATCACTCCACCTCTGATAGCAGCACACCTCTGAATTTACTCATGCTATGCTCTTTCAGGTTGTGGAATAATTTGGAGTTGATAGATAGTAAAGTTTGGCTTTGAAAATTTCGGTTTTTGACCTTTCAGGAGAGTAGTGTGTGCTTCTGTGTACTCCAGGTGTTTTAGTACAAATATTACAGTGTTACAAGCTCTTGTAAAATTGTTTTATCGTGAGTGTAAGGAAGTGATGGAGATGGCTACAGCAGGATGCGCCTGCTGGGGAGCAGCTTCTTTTGATAGAACCTGTAGTTCAGTAATTTTGCAAAAATTTAGTAATGAAAGCACATACTACCATTTCTGTCTCTGTTCCCATGACATTTAAGCCCAGGAAATAAAGGCAGGCATTCAGTCCTTCATACTTCAGAGGGGTATGAACAGTCTGTCGAACCACTGCCTGGTGAGAATGAGTTACTTTTAGGAGCAGTAAAATAACTGAACCTCTGAGTCTCATTATACTGTTTTACCTGTGATCTTCCAAAGCTATTGCTATTTGTTAATTCATTTGTAAAGCAGGTGTCCTATCTGAAATTTTCTGAACAGCCCATCTAGTCAAAGATAAAATCAAATACAAAATAGCTGTACAGCGAAGTACAGGAAACTTTTATATACAGTAAAATTTACTGATAAAACTGGTGGTAGGCTCAATAAAAGGCACTTGATGAAAAGCAACATGTAGTCTCTGATATATATGAGGGAAAGAGATAAAAAAATGGTAGCTTGTAAAATGGTCTAAGGAGGGCTTTTCCTGCGGTGTGAGGAACAGCTGGGCTTTGCACGCTTCAGGGCTCCTAATCATCCTAGTCAGAGCTTTAGATCAGGGGAATAGCATTTGGAGAGATCCAGCTTCAGAAAGGCCTCCCCCATTTTGAGATGGGGTTATCCCACAATGTAGACCTTGTTCCAGCTGTGGGGCTGATGGTGAAACCTTCACAGACATCTCCAGGTCTGCACTCTGCTGCCGTGGAGGGAGTAGCTGCCTGAGGAGCACTGGCTGGAGGACCAGTCTTGGAACAGCAGGAGATTATTTTTACTTGAGCACTAGCAGCTGGTTTAAGCTTCTGCAAACTCTTGCTGTATGGAAGGGCTTGAGCTCACGCAAGTGTGGTGGCAAATATGTGATGCAGTGGGCAGAGTATGAAAAATTCTGGATGTTCTTTCCTTCATGGAAAGGGAAGCTTTGAACAGAGGTGTGTATTTTTAGTATATGCAGGGCATTTCTTTGGAGAATTAAAGTTCTCTGATGTTGCATAATAATTGCAGAAATGTCTCTTTTTAAGAACAGAGCAATGTTGCAAGAGAAAATTATTTGTATTTTATGCAAAGTTTTGGTCCAAGTGTAAAGTGGTAAAATATTTGTAGTAATTCTCCATCTGTAGCAAACTTTTATTACCAGTGACCCGTCTGTTTCAAACTGCTGCTTTGAAACTTTCCAACTGCTGCATCTCAGCCAGAGCCAATACACTTGTGCATTTATAAATTCAGTGTTTTGCATGATGCAGTTTGTTAAAGAAATGCACCTGACTTACTGGGTTGTTTTTTTCCCCTGCACTGTAACGTTTCATGGAGTTTACTAATAAATAGCATTTTGTTACTTTTTGCTGAACATTCAGTTTTTGGGGAAGAAAGCAACCATGTCTCATAAAAGCAACTGATTGTGCTTCATCTTGCAGTCGTGACAGAAGGGCTGAACTGCTTGAAGGGAACAGTGTTGGGCCTTGCTATTAGCGTGGAAAACCATAATTATGTTTGTTGAATTTGAAATCTGAAGTTCTTAACTCAAAATCCATTTTTTTTTCCACCTAATTTATGAAAACCACATGGGGAATCATCCTTCCATCTTCTTTTTGGTTCCCTCCCATCTGCATCATCACACTTTGGCTCCATTTATTTCCAAAGTTGTTTGGTCTCCCTCTTTTGCTTCCCCATACCTACAGTTCAAACATATAAAGTTCTTTTAGTACTGTTTTTATGGGCTCTATTTTTGGTTTTCAAAGCTTTCAAGGAGTCGCCTGCACACCAGACAACCTCTTACTCATTTTCATTTTGTCTTCCAGTCATTACAATAATGAAAGATTTAGGAAGTGCCTCAGCAGCAGCATAAGCCATCAAGTCCACAGATGTAAACAGATTACAGTTTCACCCACTGTCAGCTTTGCCTGCTCCACCAATATGCTATTTTACACCAGACTTTGGAAATCATTTAGTTGATTGATACAGCAATAAAAGGGCACTTAATAGCAACCAAGATAAAAAGCTTTGCCTAACGTTCTTCGTCATGTGATAATGATCCTTGCAACATTTTAGACCTTCTTAAATGATGAAAATATAGTACATAAAAAGCTGTCTGAAAAAACTCCCTGCACTCTGAAAATTCCTGCTGGGCTGAGAGGACCAATTAAAAAAAATTGTGACACCTGTCATTACAGGAGAATTTGGAATTGAGTGAAATCAGAGGAACATGAACTTTAAGAAAGCGCACCAACCTTTTTGGGGGTGCAGTTATTTCCTGCAGGGCACTGGTCAGAAAAGGTTAAAGAGCAGTCAAAATGAGGCTGAATATTGTACGATATCTTTATTTAGTATAACTATAAATTTGGTTGAGCATTACAATTATTACTTTGCCATAAATATTTACTAGGAATTTCTGTCTCTGATGAGATGCAAATGCTGTGTATTTTCTCCAGCTAAGGGGAGTGGGTATAGAAACACAAAAGATACGAATGGTTGAAGTTTTATATTGAGCCAGTTTTCACTGCTTCAGGCAGTCCCCTGCAGCCATGGCCGTGTGGGACCTCCTTCCCTTGGTCTCCAGTGAAAATGAGGTATTTGTTCCTCTGTACTGAGGTGCACTTCATGGTGAAGAGCAGGGAATGAGTTCGGAGCTGCTCTGTGTGTCTTAGGAACACATTATAGGCTGTGCAAAAATATTGAATGTGGGGCTTAAGAGATTATATGTATGAAGGAGAAAAGAATCAATTTAAGATGAAGAGTTAGGGATTTTGCTATACTGGTGCATCCAGTTGATCTCTGCTGGTAGAATATTTCTTGTGAGATTGGGACCGTTAAGTTAGAGACAGTTGAATGTTAGTGCACTTTTTCTGAGGGGCAAAGAGACTGAGAAATAGCATTGCTAGGGTAGCACTGTGGATGAAATCTGTGCTGTTTAATTAAAAGATTAATGTTTGGTGTGGATGGGTAGTGGAGAGATTGCAGAGGTGAAAATTACAGTTTAAACCCAGATTCAAGGAGTTCTGACTGTTTTCTGCTCAGAAAGCTGTTCACAATGGAGGGCATGTGCATGCTTTTCCTTTTCCTTTTTAACCTGATTTACCATCTTGTAGTGAATTAAGTCTTTCTCCACCTATTCCCATGACCCTGCCCAGTTTTCAGCATTTTGTGGCTCAACAGACCATTTCAGTATCTACTTCTCAGGGCTTAAAAACGTTCCAGGTAATTAATGGGACATGCCTACTGAAAGTAAGGCTTTCTAAGCTAAATACCTGCAAAAAACCTTTTCAAAAGTGGCTTAAATGCATATATTCCCACAGAAACAGTGGGAAAGTTCAGAGCTATATGGAAAGACTGTCTTTAACCTCAACTGTGTCTGTATAGCTGAAAGAGGAGCATCTCTGGGCAGAAGGCCCACATGTGGCCATGATCTGGGTGCTCCCAGTTTGCTGCTGGAGAAAGCCGATTGCTCTCCGTTAACTGTGGAGGGCTCTTCCCTTGAGGGCTCTTCATGACCAGTCAGTGCATGTTCATACCCACCCCATCCTCTCAGCAGAAGTGTTTTGTTCTTACAAAAATATCACAAGCATCTATTATAGGCTTGTCTCTAAGTCCTGACATCTAGTCAATAAAAATTAGTTATGTGTGATTCTTCCTCTGTCTGCACTCTCATTGAAGCCAGTTCACAGAAAATACACAACAAAAGTAAAATTGCAGGGCTGTAGTTGGCTGCAAATTCCCAAATATCCGTATAGGACATTTAAATACAATATTTTGCCCTTTGAAAACACTGGTTCATTTCTGTTTCTACACTAGCCACTACTACAAGGTGATTTCCATTTCATAGGGAGCACATGATGTGCCCAAATGTGGGCTTGGAGAAACTCTTCCCTTTGAACTTATATTTGTGCAATTGAGTATCAAACCAGAAGGAGAATGCCTGAGGTGTTAGTGTCTAATTGACATTGAGCAACACTGCAGGCATAGAACTTTCTTTTTCTTTTTTATCGTAAAAATACAGAACAACTATATCTAAGCATTCCAGTGACTTTCACAGGCGTTGACTCAGGCTGTACCGTGTTCCATTTTGGGATGAAATAGTGTTCTGGTTCAGAACTGGCACCAGTCATTTTAAAAAAAGAAGAAAAGTACTTAACCTGCCTTTAAAGTGTCTGCTGTGCAGAATTATCTGAGACTTGAAGTCTGAAGCAAGTGTGTATCCTGTTCTTAGACGTCTTCATATATATATATATATATACACACACATATATATAGATCACTAATTTATTAGTTCTGAAATGTTTAAAGATCAAGCAGCATTCTAATTTCTAATTGTTGCAGTTCATAATTGGCAAGTGTGATTAACAGCACAACAGTGGTTAATCCAGATGCTGCTGCCGGTGCAAGGCTCGCTGGGTATATGAGCTGCTGCAAATAAATTGGCAAACACAGGCAGTGCTGATTTATTAGAGGAAGTTTTTTTTTTTAATAACTATTTGCAATTAATAGGGATTCTGTATATTGCAAATGACTATAAACTGCTGTTCTGTGACACGAGGTGCCCAGTGTTGGGTGGCTGGTGGGGCTGGAGAGTTTAAGCATCACTGCCTTGAGCTAAGTGGCCTTGATCCAAGATGATTTTGGTATTCTTTCCAAAGAGTAGGAATGAAAAATCAGCAAACGTATAATTTAAGAGGAAGTGGCTCCCCGTCCTTCTCTACCCATCCATGGTACCCCTCGCTGAGCTGAACAGTTCAAACTCGTATTCCGTGAGGATACGGAGCCCTGCTGGATGAGCAGAACAGCGGAGGGAAAGAAAAGGTTTGGCAGTTTGTGAATTAGCGCTGGAGACGGGAAATTATTGCCATTTCAGTTCTTAAGTTGTCACTGGAAAACAGGATTAGAGGAGGAAGGATTTCTCTAAGCCTCGGGAGAAAAGCTTTTGCAGTGCAATATTGACACAGGAAGAAATGCCTGTATTCTGTGCTATTAAGCACACTTAGGAAAATTGTTCAGTGCCAGTCACAGTTGGCTCTTGTGATATTTCTCTTATGTAATTCATAAGAACAATCAGAGGAAGCTGATTTATATAGAAGTCAGCCTTTTTCCACTGTGCCTCTGTGACTCTCTTTGGTTCCCGTGGGGTGGCTGATGGCAGTGAAGGTGTCCTGGCTCCGGGTGCCTCTGCTTGTACCTGCTGGTGTAAATCTTTTCCTGGAGTAAAAGTCCTGGCTCTGAGTGTCTTGTGCCTGCTGGTGTAAATCCTTTCCTGGTGTAAGTGTCCCAGCAGAAGGCTGTGGGTGCCTGGAGAAAAGTTATTCACTGACATAATGCTGGCTGGTATTTCCCTGATCTGCCTTTTATGCCTCTACAGACTATTTTCTTAGGTCTGTTTTGGCTAAGAAAATGTAAAATATCTTCTTTAGAACTTTTTTTTTTTAGGGTAGTTTGTTTCCAGTTTTTGTATGGCATATCAGATACTGGGTCTCCCTCATCAGAACTACGAAATACTTAAATAGTGTGATGTGAGGAATAGTGGAATGTTGTCTATATTCTTTGGAAACAGTCATCCAGTGTAGATTTACTAGCTAAACATTATTTCTCAAAATTGAACATTTTTTAGAATACTATAGTGGAATTTGGAACATGCTATAATATTATCTTGGTTAAATACAAGATGTTAAATCAAAAGGCTCTCTTAGGGGGGAGCAAATGGGACTAAACCAGTGGCAGTGATGAGATGTTCTCACAGTGATTACTTGGGTTCTCAGGGGAAACTGTGGGGAAACTGTGAAATGGAAATAAATCACATTCTGGCACCCATCAGTGTGCTATGTATTGCTTTTCTTAAGCAGGTCTTGGAGTAAGGAGCATACTAAACCCTGAAAGGCTCTTGTCTGGGCAGAGAAAGAAAAGGAACACCTTTAGGATGACAATAGAGAGAGAATGACAGAATGGGAAAGAGAATAATTTGTTTTACCAGCGCCGAGGTGGAGGTATTCTAAAAATGTATAAAAGAACAGGATAAGGTGTATGTACATAGAATCCACTCATAGAGACTTCTTATTGTTTTTACCCTCCAATCTCTATGTTAATACCTTTGGGTGAAAGAATAAATAATTATTTGTGCTGTGGAGAAATGGTTTTTGGACGCATTTTAATGGGAAGTGTCACAGTGTTGTGGAAGGGAAAGAATTAGAGGTGTTGTGTTAACAGGGTTGGGAAGCAGAGGCAATAGCCCAGAGAGCTATTTTGAGACTGGGTGATTTCATCCAGGAGGAGAAAAAGGCTGCATAATCCCTTCCCCAAAGAGGTGAATACAGAGGAGCCAGAGGGAGCCCAAAGATCAGCTCATTCTGCCACTTTTAACACAAACTGGTTGTTTTAACTCAGGTATTAACAAAAAAACTATTGGAAAATCTGTGCAATTTGTTTTAATTTTATAATTTGGAGTAATTGTGATCAATAAGTATAACCCTTTTGGTTATAAGCTCTCATCACTTTCACCAATAAGAATTACTTTGTATTGTTCCCCTGGGGTTTTAATGCATTAAGAAATGATTGGCCCTAATAAACTTCTCCAGTCTGTGATAATTATAATCAAATAAGATATCCATATAAAAGCACAAAATTATGCTGAAGCAAATGCAGTCTTGATCATTAATTAGTGAACTATCAGAGGCCTTGCAGATGGTAGTCATTTGGTGCTTTTCAGACTGAAGCCTGACCATTGCAGCCCCGACTGTGTGTTGTAAATTTATCTTTCAGTTATTCCTGCATCTGTTGACGCCTCTGAATGTGTGTTTATATGCATGTGTTGCATGTATTTCCCAGTTGTTTTTTGTATGTGGAAATGTCACCAGGAAGGGTATTTGTTGTTTCAGTAAGACTGTGGCCCTGCACAGAGAAATGGATAAAGCTGCAGTTCATGTCAGGTAAGATACAGAACAGCAGTTCACAAGGGTGTAATGGTAAAGGAAGAAGCTTGGCATAAGCAGCGTCTGTAGAAACTGCTGAATTTTTGGAGTTCTGTGAAGAGGAGGGGTTCATGTTTGGTGGCAGATTGTGCCACATTTGAGTGGCAACATAGGGAAATGAGATTTCTTCCCTGGGAGGGTGCTGAGGCACTGGGACAGGTTGCCAGAGAAGTTGTGGATGCCCCTGGAAGTGTTTTAGGCCAGGTTGGAACAACCTGGTCTAGTGGAAGGTGTCCCTGCCCATGGCAGGGGTTGGAATGGGATGGTCTTTAAAATCCTTCCAACTCAAACTATTCTATGATTATGTGAAATGTATGAATGAGGAGAGAGAGAAATGAAGTGGACTCTGTATTTGGCAGCCATCAGTGAAATCAAAGCCATGCTCTGACTCTGTGTTGGGCCACCACATTTGGTTTTTGTGCAGCCTCCTCACAGGACAAGGTGGGAGAATTGATGCTTTGCAGCTGTGGGCATGTTGGTACCAGCCCAAGTTCTGCCAACACGGAAATGAAATGAAAGTTCAGGTTTAAAGGCACAATATACTTCCTACCTCTGGAGTTCTTGCAGAAATATTGGACCTACAAAAAACGAATCCAAAGCGTTAACAAGGACAGGCGGGCTCATCTGTCAAACTCCTGTGAGGTGCTGCCATCAAAAGTGTTGAGGGTACAGCTTTATTTACAAAGAATGCCAGCCAGAACTAAAGATCAGGAGCGTCGTTAGACCAAATTATCTTAATCTAATGATACATGACTCTCTTGTGTGTGGTATCAGGATAGAATGTGACATTTTTGTCTTACAGTAAGTTCCTCTCTAGTTAAATGGGTGTCACAGCTGTCTTTGAGTTGCAGGAAGACTTTGATTCCTAAATCCTATAAAGTGGATTTAGGTTCCAGTTTCCCTTTTATTGATTAAAAAATTAAATTTAATTGCTTACGCAGTGGTTTTTTTTTTTTATTTTACACATTTTATCAGTGAAATACAGGCCTGCATCTTTGACTTCAAACAATTCCATTTACATAATCAGCACATTTACCATTCTCCCTCACAGTTTACGTATTGGTTGAGCTTGTCTGCCTGCAATGTGATCTGACCACAATGGCTAACCACTCCTTAGAGATAATTTACATTATTATTGTAATATGGATTAGGCATCAGTGGGAAGCGAGTCCGAGTCGATACGGAGTTCTTTCTTGTGACATCTTAAAAGAAATTATATAACAGCCTCATACCCATTTGGAAGTTCAAAGATGTCGCTGTAAAATGTTTCTTGGCAAACTGAGGTTCATCAACGAAATGCTGGCATCCAAAATACAGGACAGAGATAAATGAAGAACGGAGTAGGAATGTGGACTCTGCTCACCTGGAATTGGTGCTGACATAATGGAGACCAGTTTGTCCCTGTTTCCCTTTGAAAGATGATGCCATGGATCCTTCTGTCAAGTGCCTGCTGGTCCTGACACTGAAACCCCTGAGTGAAAACATGGATGTTGTAGGGAGAGATGTTTAGTCTTGCTGTAAAAGTGTTTTTCCCCTTGAGCTGGCAAACACATGCATAAAAATAGACTGGAAAAAAATGAATTCTTGTGCCTGCCCAACCAATTCATTTGTCTGAGGCTTGAATTCCCTGAAGAGAGGAAATATGACGGATTCTGCAGGAAATAGCAGCTGTTCTTCCTCTTCCCTGGGGCATGGTGATCAGTAAATCCCCCTCCAGTACTTTTTATCAGTGTAATTGGCACTCAGTGTCTTGTTCTAATGGTCCAGCTGTTGAATGCTGTAATCCCTGTTGGCCTGATGACACTTGCTGTTGTTACTGCTGTGTGTCCTTTATCTATATTCTTGATGCTGAGTTAATATTTTAATGTAGCTTGTATAAGCAATTTCATGATAATTGCATGATTTCGGAGGGTTTTTTAGGGTGACCATAAAAAGGTGTTTTCAAGCCTTACCAAAGTTTCAGTGGGGAAAATGTGTTTGCCCATAAATTATGAATATAGAAAGCCCTACAGACTTGTTGTTATGGATGGGTTTATTCACATATGAAACTTGAGAAGGGCTTTAGTACAGCCTTAATGTAAGGAAGAGTTTATAATATGTTCTGATTGGTTGGTATTTAGAAAAAATTAAATCCGCTTCTGTCATAAGTCTCTGTGTTATGCATAGTGTTCTTCAGCTATTATATGTGAAATGAAATGAATTATTTGAAAAGATTAAGGTCTGTTGCGATACCCAAGACTCTGAACTTTGCAGCTGGGGAGCCATAGTGACTTGTTTTTCCAAGTACTGGAAAAACATTGCAGTACCTACAAATGTGAAGACTGTGAGGGCTGATGCCAGACATCTTTATTTCTACTTACTGAGGCTGATTTATTCCCAAGACTCCCAAGAGGAGTTGAATCTGTTGCGTTGCAGCAGGCACTTGTGTGTTTACCAGTGTTCTGGCACAGTGCTCTGCTCGGGCTGCTCTGGGAGAACGTGGTTGCCTGTCCTGTTTCAGTGCGGTCCTGGTAGGATTTGGGACTGCAGTTGCAGGAATGAAAATACACAGATCTATATGGGCTGAGAAGGAGAGCCCGTCTCTAATATGAGTCAAAGTGTTGCAAGGTAAATTTTTTCCCCTCTTGCTCTTGGGCAAGGAGGAGGAGATAAGTAAAGCCAGTTAATTAATGGTAATGTGACTGAAGCTGTAAGAGGGTCATCGTTGTTAGTCCAGATCTAATCATTACGGAGGAGAAGAGTAATGCAGTTGAAGTTGTTACACAATTCCCACCCTGCACACCTTTCCTGGTGTTACTTTCACCTTGCTCCTGTGCATCCTAAGGTTGGGGCTGTCACCCTGGGGATGTGGTGGGTTGTCAGCATCTGGAGTCTTTCCCCAGGAGGAATATGGTGCTCATGTTCATGGTTTCTGCTCTAGGATCCTGTGGGAAGCTGTCCTGAAAGGCCAGGAAGGTACAGGGAAATGTAGGCATGCATACACTATCTCATTCTCTCGTTCTATTGCAAAGTTTGGTGTGAGGCTTTCTGGACACATGGTGGGAAGCTTCTGCTTTCATAGTCTGGTGAGAACTGATGGCTTATGGAAATAAATAAGGCTATCTGTGGATATGGTGTGTGATCACACATCCGTCATTATCAGGGAAAAATTCTTTGGGCAGCAACTATTATAACCAGGCAAATTTAGATAAATGGAAATGGTGACTGAATAATCATTAATACTGTGGTTTCGCATGAGTAAAAATAAATGTGGAAAAGTATTTAGTTGCTTAGTTTGCCTGTCAAGATTTTTTTATTGGTTTAAGTTAGAATAATTGGGAGAATGGGAATATGGTACAGTGAAGTGGAAGAGTGATGGGACAAGAAAACGAACTGGTCTTTAAGTAAAAGAACCTGTGACAATGCAGCCTACATTGCCCTACAGTGACCAAGCTCAAGAGGTCAGGAGGTATTTTCCTCTTCTTTGTTCTTAAGGCAGTAAAGTAGAAACAGTTTAAATTTAGCATACCAGCTTTAAGAAAGGATTTCTAAAAAACACATCCTGTGAACAGTAAATATTAAAGAAATATGAAAGAAAAGAAATTAAAGAAAATTCAGGTTAAAGAAATCTGAACTTTTGTTTGTTTTAAAAAGACCTGAAGTTTATGCAGATTATTAGCCATGTACATCCTGTCTGTTTATGCTTTCTGTTTATCCTTTTTGGAACACACTTTCTCTATGTGCAGCAGGATCAAGATTAGATACAAAATAAAAATCTTTCTGCATCATTGCAGAAGGAATACAAGTCATTTAAGATCAATTTTCAAAGATGATGAATATCCTGAATTTCTAAACTTCAGATAGGGCAGACTGTAAATGTTTTAAACATGTAATGAATATGGATTGCATTTTCTTAGCTCCCTTTTCTTCATTGATTTTTGCATTTGACCAGTCATTTCTCTTTGTGTATGTAAAATATATGGCTTACTGTTCAAAGGATCCCAAATCAAATTGGCTTTATTTACCTCAGAATATTCTGAATAAAGTTTATTATGGGAATCATAAAAAAGGAATAGACATTTGTAACAGAATACTGTTTCCAAGTGGCTTGATTGAATTAAAGAATTCCCAGTGGAATTAAAACTCAATTAAGAGCAGTTATATCAGTATCCTTAGTGGGAAAGCCAATTTTTTCTTATTTCACAGAAGGACCAGTCTGATTTGTCTACAGCTCAGTGTTCCCCATCTGCTGAGGGTGTAGACAGATTTCCTGTAGTTAGTGGATGGTTACACAGACGTTGCTGTGAACTTGGTAATTCTTTAAACCAGGGGAGAAGACCAAGAGTTGGATTTCCTTCTGGAAGAGCCCGGATAGCCCTCTCCATTTCTTCAGAAGGCTCTTTCTGTAGCAGTTTATTGTTTTCTTGTGGTGATACTGAATCTTCATCTACTGGTTAATGAACCAGCTGGGGCATGCTAATGAGCTGGTTCATACGGAAACAGCTTACTCATATAAAAGCAGCAAAACTAAAAGCCATTTGAAATCTGTGGTTCAGGATTATTAGCTAAGTGTTTTTATTGCCCCGTTCCCCAAAATCTCTCCTCATTCTGCCTGTCCGCATTACTCTCAGGGGATTTGGAATAATTAGGTTACCAGATTTCTGTGTTTTGTCCATTGCCTGTCATAATCTGATCTTCAAAAGCATCCACAGCCTCCATCATGACCTCCAAGGCACTGGAAGTGTCTCCTGTGGGAAGGGTTAGGAGCTGGCTCCAGTATTTCAGCACTCATGGTATGGCAATCGTGACATTTTATGTATGCTTCTGGTGTGTTGGATACAGACTGAGTAGGAAAACACTGATTGATTCCAAATTGTGAGCAAAATGGGATAATTTGGATATAAATATCTCACAGCACATATATATATATGTCTGTCTGTATATATGTATTTGACATCAGTTATGTACATTATGCTCTTCCACATGTACATCCTTTTCTTTTATTAAATAATTGATGATTTGTCTTAATCAGATGTGCCTTAACATATGAAGGAGAGAGGGATATTTGTCTTGGCTTATCATTTCTGCCATTCCTGAGCTTGAGCAGGTGTTGGAAGGTTCCTTTGATAGCATCTCCTTTCAGTAACAGCCATCAGGACTTTGGGCTCATCCTCTCCTTTGATTAAACACCGGGGCAGCAACATCTTCTGTCAATATTTAGTAGGTTGAGGGATTTCAGGTGCTATCATGATGAACCTAAATGTGACCTAAATTGAACCGAAAGCAGCTTGAGGCAGGAATGGCTTTTTATCTTCCTGAATTGTGTTTGAAGTTGTGATAGTTCTTTGAGGCGTATTTAAATGAATAACCACTGCATTATCTTGACAATACTGGTAGAGATAATGTGGGATTTCCATTATTCTGGCCTGATTTTCGATCATTTCCCAGTTACAGTGAGGATGATGAATGAACATCGCCAAGAAATTATATTTTAAAACATTAGTTTTGCCATGTGGTGGCACAGTGGACCAAAGATGATTACCAGGGCTGATGTTTAATTTAAAATTATCTAAAAATTTTTAGTTGACCCCTTTATATCAAGGTGAACCTGAGGCAGGCTTAGTTTATGTAGATATCTATGGCAGTCACGACATTAGTGTAAGTGTTAGATTTATGTGCAGGCTAAATGATCATGTTATGTATTCAACAGAACCACTCAGGAGTACAAAAGAGAACTCTTTGCAGTTGGATTTTCATGCAAATATTTTTATTTGTAGTGTAAAACAGTAGAACAGATAGATGCTCTTGTGCAAATTACTAGCACTGTTTGTAAATATCTCTGCAATTGAAAGCAGCAGAAGTGCCAGATGTGTAATTACATTAGCACAGATATTCTACAGAAAGCTGCTTCCGTGAAACAGAAACAAGCTTAATGTGAAAATCTTTGCTTATGAGAGCATGCATGCTATGCACATCATTAACCTGTTAATTAAATCTATTAAGGGCTGCATTTTCTGAGGCCTTGTCAAATGATTACTTATGTGTAAGAACGTCTGTTTCTAAAAAATCTTCAGTTGCTAAGTGTGGGCTAACATTGTGATAGCAGATGCTTGTGTTTGGATGTGAAATACACGTGCAGCATATGTGCATCTGTAACTGATATTTTTCCCTTCTCACCCTTCTTTTATTTCAGAAAGTCAGGGCATGAGATCTTTTATGGCAACAGTGACCAGATTTTCAAGTTCAAAATTGTACATCTCTGCTAAGCAAACAGCTCCAGCAGAAAACCTGAATGCTGCCTGCCACATCTGGTAGTGGTTTTTGAAAGAAATATGGGGCTGTGCTAACAACACCATTCTCAGGATTAGGTCTTATCAGTTGTTCAGGCATCTCAAAGGAAGTGGTTTTATCCCTTGTGCTGAAGCCTGTGAAAATGTAAGTAAAGGTGTCCATCTGTTAGGATTTCAGTGATAGATGAAGGCTATTCAGAAATGCAAAACCACTATAAATTCAGGATAGTGTGAGCAAAAGACCTGCCAAAAAAGGTAGCGAAGATCTACCAGTTTGGTAAGGCTGACCCCTAAGTAACTTCAGGGTGCAGTCTGATGTTTGAACACTTCCATCTTTAACTTACTGGAACTGATGTTCTGCTTTCAGCTTTCTTTATTTCAGAAGTGCAGATATTGAAAACAAGCATCCCAAACTCTGCCCCCTCCCCTGAATGTGCTCGTTCCCAGCCCAGACTGTGGGTTAACACCCTGCAGGATTTGCAACTCTTGGGCTCCTGGGCCGGACACAGATTTGTGGCCCAAACTGTGGCACTCTTTTCTCTGTTTATCCTTGAAGCATTACTGGCTTTTGCTCCATGGAATCAATCTCAGCTGAAGAAGGAAAAAATCTAAATTAAAAAGTAAAACTGGTGGAAAATTTCATGGGATAATATAACCCCTTCATAAGATCTCTGGATCTCAGTCTGGCCTGATGTTCAGATCTTAATCTGACCATATTTTGCTCTTGCTTACCTGCATGTGCAATCATTTGGAACCATGCCTGGCAAAATCTGCCTCCAGATGGGATGGAGATTTTTATTTCTTCACATACTCATCCAGATATGATGTGCTTAGTTATATTTTGTAATTCTTGGCACAAGATTCCCAAGATTTTCCTGATCTTAACACCTGCAAGCCTGAACGAGGTAATGTGATCATGTTTCCTGAGTGCAAACTGAAGCATTTTAGTTATTCTGTTCTGCTGTCAAGAAGCAGAATTTATGATGTGATGGGAGTTTATTTCAATTAGGACATTAATGTCTTTGTGCTTGCTTTCCTATTACATTAATTATGTTTCCCCCCTCCAAAGTGAACTTTTGTGAACTGGATTTAGCTGATTTTTTTTTGGTTTGGTTTTGGGTTGGTTTGTTTGTTTGTTTTGTTTTAGTATGTTATATGCCTGTCCTTCTTCCCTGAGGGAAAAACCACTGGCATCTTAAAGTCTTTCACCCTGCTATGCATTGGAAACTGGAGCCCTTTGTCCCCTCTTAGATTGCTCAGCCACCCTCCCGGTGCTCCCAGTGTCTGTGGGACAAGGAGATTGATTTACTGCTGAACAACACTTACCACTCCAAATTTTGGCATAGCTTCTCCTGTGGTTTATTCCTGCACAGCTGTTTCCAAACAGCACTGTGAGTTGTGCTTTTCCAAAACACTTTTCCTCGAGAATACGGAGTGTCTAGAGTAAATGGAAATTTAATTATTAATAATTGAAAGGAGATAATTAAAAATGGTCTGTAAATAAAGTGAAAATGCCCAGTAAAAGCAATTTGTAGAGTTCTACAATAACCTCTGCCCAGTTTTTACAGAATTGATCATGCACATGTTTAAAAATAGTACTTTTCACATGAATTAATTATGCTGTTGCCAGGGGATTGTTATTATAGGTGTTCTCCATCTTTGCAAAAGTACTAATTAGCAGCAGTTGGGCTCCATGGGACTCCTGCCCATTGTATAGCTCTTCTATAATGTTTATTAGGAATAATGAGTGGCCCATATGGTTGAGAAGGTATTTCTGTAGAAGTACATGATGTCTGTATTTTACCTTTTCTGTTGCAAGCACTGTGGGCAGCCCCACTTCTGCTTCAGAGCAAAGGGATGGGGGCTGCTCCAAGTGGGGCTCACCAGAGGTCCCACCTGGAAAACTTCCCCAGGAGGACACATCTGTAGGTGTGGGCACATCAGCTCTGCACAAGGCTGAGGGACAGGTAAAGCAGCTCCTCTCTTTCACACCAGCCAGACTTGGTAGCACCTCGATGTGCAGCTCTGGATTTTGATTCCTTTGGCATCACATATTGATCTGTGTAGCAGCTGAAAATGTATGTGGGCTTCTGGGCTGTGGTGGGTTATAAAATATGTGAGTTGGAAATAGGATGAAGCTGAGCAGAAAAAATTTTAGTTCTCCCTTAAAATGATGTCTGGAGGGGGATGCATGTATTTCTGTGATAATGTGCCTGTGAAGTAAATTTGGATACTTCAGAAAGGTTTTGCAGGTGTGCAGATTGCTGTATTATTTCACAACTTTTTCTCTGAAGCAGTTTTTAAATTTTGTTGTTATTTCAATGAACAAACGTAACTTAAGCTTCTTGAAAGAGTAAGAAAATTCGAAACTGCAGTTGTCACAATTTGGAATAGGGGTTGGGCTCTATCTCTGGTGTTTGCAGATAATAAATTATTACAGGACTAAAATAAGAATTCTCTGTGTGTCTTGGAGCTCAAATAAGCAGATGTTGAACTGCTGCCAGTTCCTCCCCCAAGCTGTCCCACTGAGGCCTTGTCTCAGAGCAGTGAACCTTTGACAGAAAGTTTCCTGCTGTGATTCCCTCAGGAGTCCATTAGTGCCGGTTTTCAGTGTCTTCATGGGTTCTTCCCTGTGAGGGCAGTGAGGCCCTGGCACAGGTTGTCCAGAGAAGCCGTGGCTGCCCCATTTCCCTGGAAGTGTCCAAGGCCAGGTTGGACAGGACTTGGTGTTACGTGGAAGGTGTCCCTGTCCATGGCAGGAAATTGGAGCGAGATGGTCTTTATGGTCCCTTCCAACCCAAACCATTCTGTGATTTTATGATCTTGGTGGTGTTTACTGAGGTTCCTTGTGGGGATGCAGGTGAGGTGGACTCTCCAGAGATGAGTGCATCCCGGCTGGGCTGTTAGCAGAACATGGACATGGGGTGAAACCTGGGCTTTGCATGCTTGAAAAATATCTCAGAGTGACTGCCTGTGTGAAGGGCAGCGAGGGGAAGGCAGTGTATGGGAAAAGCAGAAAAAACTGTGTGAAGCTTGCTGGTGTGAGAGCAGTGGTGTGAGGAGCTGTATCCAGCTGGAGAGACTTCTGAATCACCCAGTTCCTGCAGGCAGGTAAGAAATAACCCCATCCAGAAATATCTCTCTCTTCCTTCTGCTTCCCTGCAAATATCAGAGTGGACCTCCTCAGCTTCTTGTTTGGTTGTGCTTGAAGGGAACTGAGATTTTCTGTGGACTGGAGAAAAGATTTAAGTATAACTGGGGGCTCAGAAGAAGGTCCTGCTGAGAGGGGTGTCCAGCAATGCCCGTGATTTCCCCGTGGCCCCCACCAATACACCAGTGTTTGTTGTGTTACAGGAGATGCTGTGTAACCTGTCTGGTGTTGATTCTGGTTTTGTTGTTGTTGTTGTTGTTTTTTTGGTTTTTTTTCCACTGGGACATAACTGTTCCTGTTGAGGATTACAGACCCCAGAGTCAAGGTGGAGTGACTGAAGAAACATTTCTTTTGCTCTTAAGGTTACATTTACGAATGCCTTATAAAGGCTATTATGTTTTAAACAGAATTGGTTTCTGTAGATGTTTGGAATTCCAAAAAGGCCAGAGTTTGATTATAGCTATTTATAGCCCAGTACTGAGGTGGTTTTAATCTCATATGCAGTAAACAACTTACAGTTGTAATCTGTTGATAACATCTATTTATTCTTTTGGTTTTTGAATACATAAACTTACATACATTATGGTCTCATCTCGTAATATCCACTGCTGTCAAGGTCAGAAATCTGTTCTCACAGACCCTCAAAATGTGTTGGATGAATACTACAGAAATATTCTGGAATGTGTGGGGGTATTTTTTATTTTTCTGGTTTTTTTAATTGAGAGTATTGAAAGGCAAGAAAATTTTTCCCTGGGCCGTCTCCGGGGTGCGGGCACATGATTGAGTAGCTCAGCTAATGCCGTTTACATTAGTTCTTAATATTGGGAAGTCCTGCCTTCCACTGCCAAGGGGTTAGTAAATCACTGCATTTTCATAAACAGCAGTGTTCATTTCATCCTGCTGCAGAATGTTTTTCTTGCTGGAGTGTGTCTTGAGTGTTACAGCATGTGGATAATAAGGGAAAAACCTGAAATGTGAAATTGGAACAAAGTGCTGCATGGCTGTAAGTCACTACATTTCACATTTATTCAGATCTAAAATAAGATGAATAACTAAGCTTCTGAATTGCTCATTTGTGTAGGTCATGAAAGTTTAAAAAAGTGCTGCAGATATTTAAAATGAATCCTAGGAATCAGAGGAATTTTTTATACCCTGTGTGACACACTGCAAATAGAACAATAGTCTTTTGTATAGAATCTTTTGTACGGATTATAGTACAAAGGGATTTAATTAATTGCTATTAATAATAAGTAGCAAAATAATTGAGACAGTTAAGAATAGGCAAGGGAAATAATCTGTATTTTGGCTGAGATGGTGCAGTAGATGCAGGGCAAGGAAACAAGAGGGCTGTTTCAGAAAGCAAGGGAATGGGCAGTTCTGCCAACTACAGCTGTACTAACATTACTTTATATTATAAAGTACTGAAACAGCCCAGATCTGGTGTCCTAGACTCCAAAGATTTTAGCCTGTTTAGTCTGCAAGAAAAGATCTGACTGTAGGATTGTTATCTAAATCTTTAGAATTACTTTTCTTGGCATAATGCTCCAAGAACCATAAAGCCTTTGTATCGTGCCAAGAAAAAAAAAGATTAGTAAGGAACTGTGTTGTAGTTTGTATGATCTTCAACAGCTTTGGCTTATGAGAAATAAATATATGTCCAAATATCATAAAACTTGCATAATTCTCATAAAATTACATTAAAATTACATAAATCTCATAAAAACATCTCATAAAACAACCAGTTATTCTGAGGAAACGCATTCAGTGGAATTTATTTTTTGTCTCTTCCTAATAGTGAAGATTAATTAGCTGTAGTACCATTAGAAATAAGGCTCATGTGTTCTCTGAGTCAGCTGTTACCTGTTCTCAGAGTTTATGGGCTGAGTTGGAGCTTTGCATTTTCCATAACCATGCTCTGGTGGAAGGATGACATCCAGAGGGGTTATGGGATGTTTCAAGCAGAAGCATTCAATTAAAGAGGACACTGCAGGGATTTTGGGGAGTTCCATCTCGTCTGGTGGAGTTACTCCTCAGGCAGGCATTAATGAATTGTACGTCTCTGTTATGATGGATAAGAATTAGGAGATCCTGTTCAAAAGCAAGTTGTTAAGGCCTAGAACAATTGCTCTTAAATTTGATACCTAAACTGAAAGAGAAGGTAAAAATGGGTAGAAAATAGGACTGTTCCAGTGGTTGTCCATGAATTTTTTCAGTGTTCCTTCACTGGGGCATGTCTATTATCTGATATGAATTACTAACACAATATTCCATTTTACTGATTGCTCATCTTCTGCTAAGTTTGCAAATCAGTGCATAGCAACAGGGACAGAGTCATTGTGGGAGATGCTTACTATTGAATGAATTCTCTGATGGTGAAATGGTTTCTATTAAGCTAAAATGTCACAATAAACAGAGCATAATTATTCTAGTGATCCTTATTAAGCAATAACATACTTACTAAGCAGCTCTTACTGGGCTTCCTCTTTTAAGTTTGGTGTTCAGTGGTGTTTTATTTTGTCTGTAAAGTGTAATTATTGTCTGTATAGCCTGCTTGCCTTATGTGTGTGTGACCTGTGTGTCAGAGAGCAGATGTCACTGCATCCTTTCAGACACAATTATGGTGCAGTTGTAGGTAGGTCTTGCAGGCAGGAAAAACAAATCAGTGCACAGTGCATCAAATAAACTCCAATTGCTGTGTTACTGCATGTTTTGAAAGGGGTTAGAGGAGCTGTATGGGCTGATAGCAGAGCTCTTTCTGACTGATGAAAGATGGCAAACAGAACAATGTGTAATTTTGCTTTGTAGATTGTCTTGACTTAGTGATCCCTTTCATGTCATTGCTTGTAGTGTTACAGGTGCCCTGTAAGAAACAGCAGGATGTCTTTGTTCACAGTTGTTCATAAACAAAGACACCCCACAGTCTGTTATGATTTTTTTGCAAGCCCGGCAAGTTTTGTTTCACTTCTTGTTTTTGGAAATAGTGATTTGGTTGAACTTCTCTTTGGCTTGGTTGACTAATGGATTTATTTGTGCTGTTGCGTGTTTGTTGGTACTTGGCCAGATCTCAGTGGTGTTTATTAGTGAAATACTTTTGTTTTTTGCATCCTGTTGAAGAAAGCCTTGCTGTCAGATGCTTCTACATAGAGAAATCCAGGTTGAAAAGGACCACGGGAGGTCATCTGGTTGAACCTCCTCACAGAGCAGGTTCAGCATTGAATCCACACCAGGTTTCTCAGGGTTTGTTCAGTCAGATCTTGAAAACCTGCAAGGATGAGGTTCTGTTGTCCTTTGGGGCAGCCTGTTCCCAGGGTTCTCCTCACAGCAGTGAGGTTTTTCCTTACACCCAGCTTGGAGCCTCCCTGTTTCCTTGTACATCCAGTCTGTTTCTCCCATCTGTGTCCTGCTGTGATGAGATCAAACATCCATCCATTATCTGATTAGGTTACAATAGATAGGAGACAAATCCTCTATCTTCATAGTTTTGTGCTTTCTATAGACAGATCACAGTGAAATTAATTTTGTTTTATTTAGTCTTCTTTAATTACCAGTGGCCTTCCATTCTAGATGGGGAGTTGTAAAGCATGTTTCTGAAGTTCAGGCTTCTGATGCCTAAATTCCAGTGGGTTTATAACATAGTTAATATTATAATTCACATTGTGCTGAGATGTTTCTTTTAATTGACTCAGATATATTTCGAGAAAAGTGTAAATTTAACATGAGCCTTCTAAAAATAATTAAATTCTAATTACAAAGCGGACTATTGACTAGGAAGTATTTACAGCTTTCTCCTCATTGAAGCTACTGAACAGGATATTCAACTAGGCAGTGAAACATTGTGGATAAGTTTACTGCCACGTCCTGAGGAGATTGTCAGGAAGTGAAAAAAAATCTATACTAATGGGTTTTGCATCTGATTTTTAACCTTATTTTTCATGCTTCTTTTTTTGCTATGCCAAGAGCAGGCTCTGTTTTTAGCATGTTTGCCAGGGAATAATTGCAAATTGTAACGTGTCTAACGACAGTGTAATACTTAAAAGTTCTTGCTTACCTTTTTTTTTTTTTTGTAATTTGTCATTCTAAATTCACATCTGACATTAAATAATGGACAGTTCTTGCTTCTGGCTTCAGCTGAGTGTCTCTCTATCCTGTTAATGTGAGGAGTGGTAATTCTGCTGTTCATGAGTAGAGCAGTTCATGAGCAGCACCCAGCAGTGTACGAAAAGTACTAAAGAGACGAGTCCTTTGCAGTAGGGAAAGAGTAGTGGTGGGTTTTGATGAGTGATTTCCTCTGCCACAACTGCTTGGCATTTCTCCATGGGGGAGTTTAATGCTATTTTTAATTCAATTCACTATCTTAAGTAATAGGTGGTAAATTCTTGATTGGTGAATGTGTTACAAGGTCCTATTGATGAGTAAAATACTGTTCTGTTCAGTGCTGAAGGGAAATAACATTTTTGTTGGGAAAGATGAAACAG
>VZTE01006446.1:578270-604159 GCA_013397775.1 Eulacestoma nigropectus | reverse complement strand
TTTTTTTTTTTTTTGGAACAGAAGCAGTAAAAAGAACCCAGAAGCACCGAGCTGAGTGCTTAAAACAGGGCAAAGAAACGGCTGGGGAGAAGGACGGGGAAGGAGCAGACCCAAAGCTGATGAGGATGAGTGACGGCCCATCTGCAGGAGTGGGGCTTCTAAATTTGCTCTGCTCCAGCAGGAAGATGTGCAGCTGCCTGGAAATTCAGGTGGAAGAGCCTGGCCCCTGTAGCCAGATGTTGAACTCCCTTGCCATGGTGGATATAGAGAAGGGACAGGGAAGGTACTTGGCAGACCAAGCCAGAGCTTCCTTCTTGCTTCATACAAGGCAAGTCTTGGGCTAGAGAAGACAACGGCCACCTGAAACACCCCCCAGTGTCCCAAACAGACCAAACTCCACAGTCCTTACTCAGGAGAGAAAAGGAGACCCAACAACAAAGCCCAGGAGTTTTGCCTGAGTAAGGAGTGTGTGAACAGACCTCACAAAGCTTCTCTACAAGGGAGCAGGGACTCCTGCCTGGCATTGTATTCCCACAAGAGACATCATGTAATGGTCAGGACACTTAGACAATAAAAACACAAAAAAACCCCTGAACCCCAGGCTTTCTATCACATGTTTTTCTCCTTCAGAATCATCTGACCAGTGGTGACATTTGGAGCAACGAACTGGATCCCTTCCCTCGTACTAAAGAAAGTCACCCTGGCTTTCACCTGAGTAGCTTGGGGCTCAACCAGGGACCAATCCACCTCGATGGACATGGAACCAACAGCCAAAACTCCCACAGGTGGCAAGGGAAGTTTTGCCTGCGGGAGAACGGTGAAGGCAGCCTGGTCTGGTCTCTCTAGATGTGGCACAGGTTTTTTCTCCAGGAAAGCAGGGACTTCGGGAAGAGTTGCACGGGAGCAGCGTTTGGTCTATTTTATCCTTTCACATCCCACCTTCACCCTTTGTGTAAGGAAACAGTTCAAAAACCAAAAAAAATAAGCTACTGTACAACCAAGTAAACTGCAATTATTGTGCTGTCTTAGGCAGTCAAGGAACTTAAAAGGCAAAAACAGAAAGATAAAAAAGATATTTTTTCACGTGTTTATCAGTTGAGACACTAGTTTTCCCATGCCTACAAGAGTCCTCAGCATTACCAGCCTCCCAAATAAGGTCCAGGCTATTCCAAAACAGCGTGAGCAAATTTTTCACTGTATTCAGATGGAAGCTGATGACTGAAAGATTAGTGCACATTTAACCGTGGCTGATGAGAGCAACTTTTAAAGAAATTCAAGTATTCATCAGTAATCTGTTCGGTTCAGAAATACTTTTGTCATCTTTAGTTTCAAGTTTTCAGAAACAGCAAGGAAAAGGGAAAGGTCACCTGTTGTGTAAGAAAATAATATTGCGAATAGTGCTGTTACATTTGACCAGGAAAGCAAGGCTGTTCAGTTGGCGCACAGCAATTTTCTCAGCTCCTTGCTTTTGGGGAGAGAAAAGACTTCAAATCACTTTCTCAAGCTATGCACCAGCAGGTTTTCCTTCTGCATGTTGTAACCCACCCCTTCGCTTCTCATCCCCCATAACAGCACAAACCCAGCAAGAATTAAATTTTCACGGCGCACTTCCAGCACCTCTCACACGCATTAACTTAAGCCTCACAACACCCCTGTGAGGTAGGTAAATATTATTTTACCCATGTACAGATGGGTAAACTGTAGGCACAGAAAGGTTAAATCACTTGCCCAAGGTTACACAGCAACTTCGTGGCAGAGCTGGGGTCGAAACCCAGGAGTACTGTCACCCAAAAATCTGCAATGACTTTTAGACTGGGGCCACTTTCTACGCTCACTGTAAGAGACCATCTGACAAACACAGCAATGCACAAATCCAAGTAACTCCGCAGATCACGAAGTGCCTGGCTTTCAAACAGTTGCCTTGCTGCATGTGTCCCAAAGGAATGGGGAGGGCACAGGAAGGTTTATGCTCTCAAATATTTTTTTTCCATTTGCAGGGCTTGGTTTTGGATTGGTTTGGTTTTTAGGTTTTTAATATAGGACAGGAAATGATATCCATGTTATTTTATCAACAACGTTACTTTCCAATTGGGTTCTGTGCATGTCTGAATGTACACTGAGGTTTATGCAGATTTATTTTAATTGTCACCAATTGTCTCCCTCCTCATCAGCAAAGAGCCAATGGAACATATGCATCATTTTCCGTCATCTCATTTTCCCATTTTCTCATTATCCCACTGTCTGAGCTTCAAGTAAGGAACAAGGGTTGAACACAGGCAAAATCCAGCACAGCAGGAAGGCTCCTCCCTTTCTTCACATCACACCTCAACATTATTCCCAGGTTCAAACACAACAGAACAATGAAGCGATTCTGAACATGCTCATGGAGAATTAAGTGGATTGCAACAATCTCTAGCAGTACCCAAAGGTCTGGAAATGCGTTCTGCACACAGTGAAAGGTTTGCCCACGTCTATTTGGGATAGCCTCAAATTTCCTCGTTCAAACCAGGCTGAGATTCTCTGCACCAGAATACACCTGAGCTCCAAGGAAAAATAAAACCGGCAATCATAACCCTGGGAAAGCACCATCCCCAAAGCCCCCAGGGCTTGAGACAACTGCCAAAAGAACAGCATGCAAGCTCCAGCAAGCAAAGGGTCCACAGCGGAGTTCACATCATCCCTACCGTCCTACATCAGCCACCTCAGCTTCTGTGGGGATTGGCATAGGCCTTATTTTGTCATGGTTATTTGGGTTTTTGTTTTCTGGTGGGTTTTCTTTTGCAGGACCACATTCGATCTGAACAGAACCCAGAGAAAAGCAAACCCAGTAAAAGAAGGAAAAATCCTAGGAAAGCCTGTCTCCACAATTTTCCGCTGACTCTGGCAGCTTCCAAATTGTCTCCTGCCCAAGCTGCCCAGCAAGCAGGCACTAAAAGGTTTTGCAAATGCACAGTAGTAAGTTTTCCTTTTCAAAGCACCTCTGAGCTTCAATGAAATCATGCTGGACTAACCTCAGACCACATTTTCTTCAGGAGGTTTAGTCATGCTGCAAGTGTGCAGGTGACAGGTGTGACATGCAGGGGCCAGGGGTGGGATAAATTGTGAAGTGAATCTTGAGTGTACAAAAATATATCTGAAGAGCATGGGGTGATTGCACTCTGAAAGTCGATAGTGATGCTCTCCTCGTGAGCCAGGTTTTAGCAGATCATTCACTAAATCTTGGAATTAATTTTGCCCTGTTTCATCCAGTCAGCTTTAAATAAAAATACGTGCAAATGACTGCTGACTTTTGGCAGGTGCACAGAAGGACAGGGTGAACCACAGAATTAGCTCCAATCCCAAACACTGAAAATATATGTATTTACACTTGAAATGAGTGTCTCACTTGCACTTTCCACTGGTAATTATTCACCATTTGCTCCTTTTCTGCAGTTCAGGTTGGATTTGCTGCAGATGAAAAACGCCTTGTGTGGGTGGCAAAGCATGACAAGGGCATGGGCAGGGACCTTGTAATTCCTGTGTTTCCATTGTTGATTTGGTCTGGTCTGAATGATTCCTGTCTCCGAATTAGCTGCCTATGGATGTGTAGCACTATCACAGTAAACATGCCACCCATCTGACATGGATGGAGGGATGGATGGGTTGACATCTGAGCCATAAAAGTGACACTGTTTGAAAAACAACTCCAGCAAAAGGAACAAAGTGAACTGAAAAACAACTTGTCCATTGAATCAGGCAGAAAACAGAAAAATGCCAGATCGGAGCTGACGTACTCCACCATGTCCTGAATCCTGGTCTGTGGCATGGAGTTACATCTTTACCAGGAAATTAAGCACTTCCAGGATCCATTCTGGCCATGAAGCCAACTGAGTAGTGCTGGCCTCATCCTGACTCCTAAAATCTTCCACCACGATGTGGAGCAGCTGCATCCAAACTGCCGACTGGGGACGGTCCCTGGCCAGTGCCAAAGACTGGGCAAGCTGTGCCTGAGCCCAGGGCTCCTTGGAGTGAGTCAAAACCATGCCAGGGAAGGTTTGAACAATAACAGTCGGGATGGTGGAGCCCTCGTGCCTTGGCATTGCCCTGGCATGGCAAAGTTGGCTGGTTTAGACGATCCCAGGGTAAATTGAGCACCACAAATGTGCCAGAGACATTGCCCACTGGACTTGTGATGTGAATAAATAGAGGCTCAACCTTCTCCATGGCAATTTGAAAAGCTCCTCATGCAGTATCTTCTGGCCAGAAGGTGGGATACGACAAAAAAAAGGTACTGAGGAAAAGCTGAGGAGTTAAAATTGAAGTGAAACCAAAACAAGTTGCTGACCATCCTGCAAAAGTGCACACAAAAAAAACAAAGGGCAAAAAAGTAAAACAGGAGGAGAGGATGAGACTCTTAGCACTGGGGCTAGTACCAATAAAGACCTGGGGTGGTTTCCTACCCCAAGCTTTTGCCTTGGCAAAAGGCGCTGTTTGGCAACAAGATCACAGGTAATCCCAAAAGGAAATGGTCACCACCCCAAACTGTCCAGCAGGAACATGTTGGGAGTAGTGGCAGAGCACGTGCTTTACGTTAAGGCTGTGATGAAGTCCTGGAAAAATAAATAGTTCTTCAGGGTCGACACAGGCTCTTCCTGGAATTCCTTTGCTAAATGAAGATGCCGGTGGATATCATTCAAAGAAAGGAGAAGCAGAGGCAGAAAGTTTATGCAAGTAATGAAACAGTCTTAACTCGCAGTGGAGGCACCTGCCTTTGTTGTTATCCACACTACGAGCCACAAAGGAGGAGGACTTCGGAACAGGGATGTGTCAAGCCCTTGATTAAGCTGGTTTGGTTGTGAGAAGTTAGCACTGTATTGAGAAGTAAGGACACTTCCAGAGTGTTTTGCCCCTCTGCTCCCGGCACGGGGCGGAGGCGACGGCTGTTGGTGTGGTGGTGTGGAGTAAGATCCCGTTCCTGAGGGAAGGCAGGCTGGAGTTGCTCATGAGAGGCAACACTGAAGGGTCTCCTCCTCCTGGCACCTGGTGACTGTGCCTTGGCTCATTGTCACTGTCCTGGTGGGAAGGGTCCAGTTGTTCAATGGGGCCAGTGATGGGCACCACATCTCCAGACCTCAAGATTGACGAGTTTGGAGAGCAGGACCTTCTTACGGTGCTTTTGAAAATAAAGATGCCACCTCTTGGAAAAATGGTCCCCGAGGAACAGCAGGGCTGTTATCCATCCATTCCTTTCTCATGCTTTTGCCACACAAATGCAGACGTGGGGAGGAGAGCTCTTCACGCAAGGACCAAGGGGAGCCTTTAGATGGGGAATTGGATCAAGATAAGTCTACACTAACATTAAAAGCAAGTCAAAAGAAAGTTCTGGAAGGAGAAATGCAGGCCTGTCGCTGGAGGATGGGCATCTCCATGTTTTTACGACTCAGTAGGTGGGGACAGCGAGTTCACTTCACAAATTACCTCTTTTTAAGGAGACAGCACACTGATTAGGGGAGAAACAGGGTGAAATGTTAGTAGGACACTTGAGAAGGGACTGGCTGTCGGGCACAGACAATGAAGAAGGGAAATGAAAGCTTTTCACAAATATATATCAGTTCACGTGTATATATATATATATATATTTATGCATTTATGTGCACAGCAAACAAGGGACTGGAGAGTTAGATAGGGGATGGAAAGACCAAATCCCTCCCTTTGCATGAAAATGTGACCATCACATGGGTTGTAATCAGAGCCCAGAAACATCTGCCTGAAATGGAGTTTGACTGGGAATTACAGTACCAGTGACAATTTGGCTTTGTATAAGCTTTGCCGTGTGTCTATAGTTTGGCGTGAAGGAGTCCTGTCCTCCTTGAAAGGGACAGACACCAGTTAAAAGTTTCCTTTACAAAACAAAATGAAACAACTGAAGAAACCCCAACGTTTTCTCAGAACACTGCCAAGGATCACTGATTGAAAAAAATGTTTCTCTTCAGGTATATTCAGGCGAAGAAAGCATTCAGCTTCTTTAAACTGTTATATAAAATTGGTACTAGTTTCTTTAAATACTATCATAATTAAAAAAACCAACTGATTCCTGAAATTAAAAAAAAAATCATAATCATAATTAAAAAATATCCCCCCCATGCTGATCTTCTCTTCAGAATAGGTCAGCATGGGAGTTTTGCACCCTAGACAGTTACAGTATTTCTGGAATAAAAAATTGCAATTACACACAGAAAATACTACAGCATTCACTTAAAAATATCTCATTTTGTTGTTGTTGTTTTCCCCTCCCAAGTAGAGGGATGGTGGGATTGAAAAGATGCCCTGAAACGGGAATATTCCTTTAAAGGAGCAATACTCTCAAAACGGAAAAAGAGTGTTGGATAGACGCAAACCCGGTGATTTAACTCGAAAAAAACCCAAGAGATTCCAGCACAGAAACAGAATCCGAGAGAGATGAGAATGTTCAGACACCGAGCGGGTTATTTGGAAATGTCAAGACAACCCCACAGCCCTTGGCAGGACCGTCTGGGCTTTGCCAGCATCGGAGGTGGCAGCATCTCCTGGCGGTGGAAGGCTAAGCTAAACCACGGTGCTCTTGCTACGCTCTTGGATTTCCTCTGGTTGTTGTTTCTCGCCATGTACTTACAGTAGAGGGTGACACGAGACAGTTTTTATCAGCAGTTCCCCACACGTAACCGAGTCGAAGAATTTTCTCAGCTAAATCACAACAACAACATCAACAAAAATACAAAGCACCAAATCATCTCGAGACGTGAGTCAGTTTTACAGGTTATTACCGTTTGAAGAAGTTTTGTTGGTTGTTTTGTTGTTGTTTGTTTTTGTGTTTTTGTGTTTTTTTAATCCCGACTTTTCATGTTTTGTTTTCCTTAAAAACAAAACAGAAACAAAACAAAAAATCAAAACCCAAAAATCCCCAAAATGGAACGAAGGATGCTTTACAATCACTTTAAGGCTCGCACTGAATGAGACATGACAGGTCTTACACGAGATTACAAATAATACATGTATGCCTTTCACAGCCTTAAAATGATACAGTAGGTCAAATTATTTTGCCAGTCACTGATCAAGTATTGTGCCTTTAAATTGACTCGCTTTTTGCTACCATGCTGAGTTTTATTATTACTGAAATCATTATTAGGTATGTGGAAATGTAATTTCGGATCATGTTTTTGGTTTATAATTTCAATAATTTCTCGTTTTCTAGAAATCAAGGTGGCAGGCCTTATTCTGGGCTCAGACTGTTGGTATTTGCTCCACTGGAGACACTGGGGCTTTAGCACGAGCAGTTGTTGGGAACAAGATCAGATCCTGTATTTTCACACTGATCTGGTACAATCCCACCTTTGTACAGGGTCCATTTCCACGAGGAAAACGGTTCCAGGGTGGGATCATCTTTATAACACAACTCGGTCAAGGCTTGGCCCAATGGTGCTATAAATTCCTTGCCAAATTATCTTACAGACCTGATTTTGTCTTTCAGCTGTTGGAAAAATCAAACTCCATTGGGGTTGTCTTGGCTTTGCTTTCTTATCTTTGCTTTCTTATCTTTAGACATTTGGAGGGTTTTTTCTGCTAAATCAAATAAGAGCAACAGGATTTTATTTTTTTCGTACATTTCTCTCTTTTTGTTGTTGTTGTTAATTTTTTTTTTTTTTAATTTTAAGGTTTGCATTTCAGTTGGATGGTTGGTTTTTCTTTTTTTTTCCTGGCATATAATCATCAAAGAGTTTTGCATGAGAAAGGTGACAGTACTTAATGAAACTCAGCACCTAAGGGCATAAGGCAGTTGTAGGTTTGTTTGTTTGTTTTTTTTTTTTTATTTTTCAATCAGCACCAATCCCATAAATAATGTTCTACACTTGGTGTACGGTATAAAACTGATGTGGAGATGCCTCCTTCTCCACCTGTGAATCCTAGGTGTGGAAGTTGAAATACTGTTTCTTGTGTGTAAAAAACAAAAGAAAAGTTTTTCTTTTTGTTTTTACTTACAAAACATAGAGAATATCTTTTTTTTTTTTTTATACATACAGCAACCAGAAAGAAAGCTTATCTGAAGGTTTGTGTTTGTTTCATGATCTGTGTTTACCGTAAACAAAAATAAGGTCCCCTCTTTTACTTTTGCTTTAAGGAGCTTTAAAGTGAAGATTCATATTGTAGCAACTCATATAAGAGAGGTCCATCTCTATACCTAATACCTACAGCTGTGGGGGTGACATATTGGAGGATGTTGATAGTTCTTCTTAACCTCCTGTCTACAAAATGAGCATCCCAGGCAGGATATCTTTTTCTTGGGATGTCAATCTTAATGAGAGGCCCCTCGGGGGGGTAGGGTCGCCCAGATGGAGTAGATGGTACCATTGCTCTCACCTGGAAAACGGGCAAGCAAGTGTCAGCTGTGAGTTCCTCCTGTTGCTCCGTGACCGCTCTGGTGGGCGTAGCCTGGGCCCCCCGGTACCCAGGGGTTTGGGGTGCCATGGGCTCAACATCGGGGGGCAAAGGAATGCCCCAGAGCAGCTCGGCGCAACAGGAGCTGGCAAAGATCTTAGCTCTCGGCCCCATGGGATGCAGCACACCATAATATAACAGCATCAAAGCTATCCCAGCAGCAAAGCTAAGAAAGACACAACACAGTGCTGGCACGGCATAGAAGTCAGTGGTGTCAGGATCTCTGTAAAAATACCAAAGGAGCGTCAAGGTAGCGTTCTCCGTCAGGACCACCGTGTAATACGCAAACATTCGGTATCGAGTCCGCCCTTCCTTGACATTAAACCAGCAGAAAATGTACACAATCCCTACCACCATGTTGAAGAGGATCTCCTCCCACTTAGACATGCAGAAATCTGTCCCACCATGGATGATCCAGAAAGCCATGGCACACCAATGGACCACTACAAAGATCCCAAAGTAGAGCTGGAAGATGGAAGCAAAGAGAGCAAAAGAAATAACTCGGGATGAGATGGTGAAGAGGCGCCAGAAGACATGGATGAGGGCCCCTCTGTAGCTCATACTCTTCTTGTCGTCCCTAGAGTCCCGAAGAAGCTTGTGATAGGAGGCTAGCACCCAAGCCAGGGACATCAGGGAGGCCACAGAGGACACACCTGCCGGAAGACACACAGATCCACTGAGTTAGACAGGAGCTTTGGTGGAAAACATCATCTGCTCACTAAATTATTGCATCTGGGGCAGGCTCAGGAGCCTGAAGGTTCAACTCACGTCAGGTTGTCCTTACAGTCTGGAGGAGAGAAATACAGAGATATCAGTGTGGGAATTGGAAATGGTGCTGTATTCAGGAATTCTCTGACTCATTGTCCTTATCTTCCTGAGCCTCTGGTTCGGCCACCCCACCCCAGCTCTTCTGATAGAGAACAGCCTCTGTGCTCATCCTGACTGGATCCACATTTGAGAGTTTGAAATCCAGATCTCATCTAAATGCTGCAGCCCAAGTGTGAAAGTTACTTTTTTGGAGAGAGGAATCTGTCTTGGAATGCGCCACGGCAAGAGCAGGACACCTGTATTCCCTGCAACTGCATGGATTTTTTTATTCTAAAATACATCTATTTAAGCAACATTCCCATTGATTCTGCCTTACTCAGAAATCTCCATTTGCATTTGCCTTTGGGAAAAATAGGGTTTTCATCCCTTGCAGATAAACATATAAATCTAGGAAACGTCAAGACTCATCAATACCCTTGAAATAGTCCCAAAACAAAGAATCTGATGTCTCCAGCAAATCCCTTGCCCTATTTCTAGGATGGACCCAAGACCTATGTTGGAGGTAGCTCATCTCCAGCCTTGTCTCCTGGCTGGACCACAAATCCAAGCCACGGTCATGTCAGGGAGGGCACAGCCTGCACTGGTGTCACCTTCAGCTCCCAGTACATCCCCTTGCACCCTGGCATGGGGCAGAACACCCCGAGATATTCCAAAGGTGCCTGGTCTTCTCCATCCCAACCAACACTCAAACAATTTATTTCCTCCAGAAGATAAAATATGGCCCCACCACACTTCAGAGGCTTTTAAAAATATAACTCCATTGATTATCACAAGGGTAGATTGAACAACTCATGGAGCAAAGCACCACAATAAAAATTAATTGAGAGATTCCTGGGAAAAGAAAGAGCCACTGGGATCTTATTCCTTTGCTCCCACTGCTGCTCATTGGACAACTGTTCTGCAAGTAAGGAAACAGATGATGGACCAAAATCCATGTTTGGGAAGCTCAGTAATTCGGTAGCTATGGGTGGATTGGGTCTTAGACAAAGATTTATCTGGGACCATCACCTTTAAAGCCCAAAGGAAAAACTGCTAATGGTTCCAAGCAAAACAAACAATAAGAAATGCCCCTCCATCTCTGATGTGTAACTGGGAGATAGGTCCAGGTCTTATTCGGCTTTTACTTTTTTAAGAAAATCCAAGGAACCTCTTGCTGCAGCTGCTCAGAGTTAAAAAGGTGAAATGCTTGAAAACCCTAGATTTCTTCTTCTCCTGTGTTCTTTCTCTCTGCCCACAGGGACCTGGCTTCCATGGGAATGCAAATAAGGTCCACTGGCCCTTCAGACCTTCTTCTACAGATTTTATCTTCTCATTTGTGAGGAGTCCACCCCACAGTGTAGCAGGGTTAGATTTTCCCTGTTCCAACCTATCCATGTCTGGAGGAGAGGTGATGGAGAAGGAGGCCAGGAAGGATTACAGACTCCAGCTCTGCCCTCACTGGAATTTTCACAGCCTACAAAGTCCACCGAAACTACAGCTTTACACCAACTCTCAAGTCTCCCCCTGAATCTCTTGCCTCTGGATTCACATATGCATTTAGAATTTCAGACCAAATTTTAAAAAACAACAAACCACAAACCAGTGAGAGGAGCAGCCTTATCCAAGAGAGAAGCTTCAGGCCACCAGCTTTAAGAAAATCAAAATTTCCCCCAAGTTCTAAGTCCTCTCTAAGAAACACTTGCACATAGGACTTGGGGATTCCAACCACAGACTCACAGAATGGTTGGAGTTGGAAGGAAGCCCTGGAGATCATCCAATCACTCTGCCAAGGTAGGATCACCTGGAGCAGGTGACACAGGAACACATCCAGGTGGGTTTGGAATGTCTCCAGAGAGGGAACTCCGCGCCCTCCCTGGGCAGCTGTTCCAGTGCTCTGCCACCCTCAATGTAAAGAAGTTCTTTCTCATGTTGAAGTGGAACTTCTTGTGGTTTATTTTATGGTCATTGCTCCTCATCCTGTCCCTGGGAACCACTGAACAGAGTCTGGCACCATTCTCTGACATCCCCTGGAAGTATTTATATGGATTATTGAGATCCCCTCTCAGTCTTCTCCAGACTAAACAGGCCCAGCTCCCTCAATCTCTTCCCATAATGGATGGAAACTTCTCAATATGAACAGCCTCATACTGAAGCAGATGTAGATTAGATTAATTTTTAACCTACAAGATGAGTTACATTTTTGGTAGACTTTATTAACAGTTTTGGAAGGATGAGTCACGCCACAAAGTTTTGTTATATGTAAAGTACTGTTTGCTGCACTACCTTTTAGCTATTCAGTTTAAAAACTTTTCATGATTAGCAGGGAAAAAATATGTCATTTATTGCCTTATTTGAGTGCTGTTTTACTAGAAACTAGTACAGCATTAGCTGTACTTTTACAGGGAAACATAAGCAGCACCAACCCACAGGAGACAGATGTGTCACCCTGGCTTAAAAATGTTTCTGTTGGGCTCATTTATTCTAGAAAAGAGAGGAATAAAATATACCCAAAACAATCCCCCAGTTTGAGCATAAAGGCTTTACCTAATGTTTCAGGGCAGAACCCTCCACTAATCACAGCCTTTGCTGTAAATTGCACGGAGCTGGCTCAGAGTGCATGTGTTGAGTCACTCGCACGGCACCCGGGCTGCTGACAGTCATCTGAACGTCTCCTCCAGCCAGCAGAGAGAGGCAGACACCCCCAGAAAGTGATTCAGCCTGTCCTGAGATCCGTGTGTGGGACAGGGAGGGGTTGACTCATGCTCCCAAGGTGTCTGACTCCATCCCTTGCCAGGGGACGTGCGAGCACCAGCAGTCAGGAGGGATGAGTTCCCCCCGTACAGAACAGCTCATTGTCTCTTCGTCTGCACCAAGATCTGAGGGAGGCAATGAAGGATCTCTGGACATTTTGACATATTTTTGCTGTTGTTTAAAAATTCACAACTCTGGTGTTGAATGTGAATTTTGGCACCCTGGTGATGAGCAGGGTCTGGACCTGGGTGTGAGGGGGGAGATCTGTAGGTGGATATCAGCAGGAACCATGGAGTGATGTAAAGACTTTTACATCACTCTTACTTTTACTGTGTTGCCACGGAAATTATTCCCTGGCTATTTCATACAGACCTAAATGACACAGCACTTCTGTCATCTTGACCATGAGTTTTCATTCCCAACTTTTCCCGTGACTTCTAGCCCGTGACATCTTCATACAATTTACACTTCTCACAGACTGTGGGATAAACTGTCCCTGTTTTTCCTCCCACCTTCTCCAGACCTTACTTCTAAGCAACTGTAGAGATCTCTTCAATTATAACTGAAACAAAAAGTCCTGGAAAGTTGGATCACATGAGCAGTAATTTTTTATTTTGATTCTGACTCTTGCACGTGGTGACTGACGCACCTTCGTGGAGCACGAGTAGGTTTCAACTCCCTTCCAAGGTCTGTTTATAAAAGGGGTGGGGTTGGGTAAACACTGAAGTCACTTCAGAAAAAGCCCACTCCCACTCCTCCCAGTCTGTTCTCAGTCTTGGGAGTGGAACATCCCCACTATGCACAATGTGTGGGCATTCTCAAGCCAGGAGGAAATCAGCTCTTATGGGGCAGATTCCTTGTGGCTGCATCTCTGGGATCTGCATCCCACCTGCCCATGACGAGTCAGACTGGCATGGACTGAGATTCTCTACAAACCTCTCTGCCCTAGGAAGCCATGAGTCACTCACAGGCCAAAGTCAGCACCACCGAGGAGTCAAATCCCTGTGTCTTGAATGACACAGCACAAGAAATAATCCCCCGGATTCCTTTAGGAGTGAGCCCTGAAGTCCTTACAGTGAGACATCTGCTCACCTGCATTCAGCACAGTGAGGTAAAGCTGTATAATGTCCCATTTGACAGATGAAGCACCAAGATTTGAAGGATTTACCCAAGATCTCATATAAAATCCAAGCTAAAGCAGGGAATAGATCTCCTTCACATCACAGTGCACTTGAAAAGGCATTTCAGACAGGATTCAGCTCCTACTGCAGACTCACCCCAGGGTGTCTGTGGTTAAATGATGCCTCTTTGCTCAAAGGAGGATCAAAGCTTAGTGCAACCATCACAGGTGGGAATCCAGCAACCTTTGAGATGCTTTGGGATATTCCAGACCTCCATGTGGAGCTGGCAGATGTGACAAACTTGCATACAGAGGACAAGAACATTTCTGAGCTGGGAGCTGGAGTGAGGGAAGGCACTCAGAGTGTATCAAGTGACATCAGGCAAGACTCAGAAAAATTCTGCCTTTCTCAGGGGAGCTCGTGATCCCTCTTCAATGATAAACACACGTGGCACAGAGACTGTGCAACAGGAAATGGTGAAGAGAGGTGAAAAAGCAGTGGGAAATAAGGCAGGTGTATAAAATTAAATTTCTGAGAATGTCAGACCAAGGAATAGATTTTCTGAGAAAGGGAAACAAGAGCTGTTGCTTTGGATCATGAAAACTTGAGTGCATTTGAGTATAACGCAGACAGTGATCTGATACCAGAGGAGAAGAGCCCAAACCACTCTGAGTTCAAGGGAAGCTGCTGAAGCTCACAGGGACACCCTGAATTTCATCCTAGTTTGGTTTTCATCCTCTGGTTCCTACCCATGGTCCAGGAAAAGAAAAGGGCATCTCAGATTCGTAATGAGGCTCTTTGGAAAAACCCCATCCACACGAGAGAATCAAAGCAATGACTTCTCTCAAATTGCCGTTGCCTTTTTTAAAGCCCAGGAACAAGAACAGTGCAGGGAAAGCCATCCCTGTCTCTCTGGCCTATCCCCCCTATGCAGTTATGCAGGGTTTTACAACCAGTCTAATAGAAAAATCACACATACACACAAATGAAAATTTAAAGTGAGCAATATACCCATTTTGGCCTTACTCTCAGTGTTGTCCAGCGGAGGAGAGAGGTTTTTCGCTAGGGGTAGGGACAGTTTCCATCACAAACCCAGCTGCAGGTTGTTGGCTGCCCGTAATTTGGATGCAGCTGCTCTAGCACATTCCCTGAGTATTTCCTGTGGTTCCTGTCCCTTTAACGTTGAAAATGATGCCTAAACAGTGCTCTATTTATTTTTTTTTTTTTTGACATTAATTCTCCTTAAGACTCTACTAAAACAAAATGGGAAGATACCAACATTTCTCCCGGGTGATTGGGACAGCAAATATTGAGCGTGACATGAAACCTTCCCTCAGCCCCTGTACAGAGGCAGCTCTTGCTTCATGCCAAGTGCCACGTTTCAGTTCATCCCTTCCCTGGCTGGCTGCTCAGGCCCCTGTGCTGTGAACCCTGTTATCCTGTTTTCCCCTTTGGGTGGCATGTTCCTCCCCAAAGCTCAGTAGGAGCCGGGGAACTGGCTTTCATTTTGATGCACACAGAGTGAAAATGCATTTATACACAAAAGAGATCAAGCCAGAGCCTGCTTTTGTAACAACAGGGCCTGAAAGTCACTCCCCCTTATTTTTTAGTCTGATTTAATTTGTTTCTGTCAGAGTAAAAAGGGTCAGAATCAGACCCCAGGTCTGATTTTCATTGTTTCCTGATGGATTTTGATGCTCGATCTTTCTTTATTCTTCCCCATCAGAGGAGGGCATGACTTGTGTCTTTTTTCCTTCATTTTCCCTCTTTATTTGTCTCTTTGAACATGGAAAAATATGGAACATTGCCAGTATGTAAATTAGGAAGGGCTGCACAGACCATTCTGCCATTCATTTTCCTCACTGGATTTCAGGACACTTCCTTAAACAGTTTCTCCAGTGTGCCACCAGTCCAGTATGGCAGATGAGAACTATTCCACCAAAGGTGAACATAAGTCAGAGGTCTGACCCAGGAATGGCCTCCTCACACTTGTGTGACACCTCTGTGCTCTACTAAGAGCTGGAATGACCCGGGATGAAAATCCAGAGCTTGGCACTGGGGAGACTGGGAAGAGCTGTCACACCAGTGTCCTGTCTTTTGCTCTTTTCTGAAAATATTTGGGTTTCATCAGGTAAGAGGTGAGTTTCACATCCTCAGCACCTGCTCCCTTTCTAGGGAGCTCCTCTGGGACCTCCCTCCAGGGAATATCACATCCCCATTCTCCAGGATCCAGCTCACCTGGACACAGCATCACCATTCCGTAAGAAACAGAAAACTGCTGGTGACTGGGAAAGGCAGGAAACAAAGGTAAGTAACTCCTTTCAGGGACAGATTTCCAAGTAGGTCTGGATAACAAGAAAGTCTTCTACCACCAAACCCCACTGGAATCCCACACAAGGCTTGTGTTGGGTTTCTGTACGGGATAGTCCATGTCCAAGCTGGCACAAGGAGGGCTCTTCCACATTAGACCAGATGCACATCCATGTTACCAAACCTTTCACTGAGAGGAAATCCATACCAAGGCAACTCCAGAACAGCTCTCTCACATGGAGAGCTGCCCTCCTGCCCCTTGACAGTTAAAGGCTGTCTCATGTCCTGAAATGTTGCTTCCTAAACCCTTTTCCTTTTGCTAAATTAAGATGTCCTCAGTGACCCCAGAAATGCTGAATCCCTCCTTAGTTCCTCCCCCAGCCCACGCCTCAGCACTGCCTTGAGGAAAGGTCCACGGGGTCACCAGGGATTGTGTTTCCAGAGGCCTTGCTTTCCTCCCCTTTCATCCTGCTGCCTTCCAGCTGTCCCCAGTGCCCCCTTTTCCCTGCTGCAGGAAGAGGTGACCGGCCACACTTGTCTGATCTGTGCTCTCATTATCTCAGCTGCTTCTGTCGTGTCTCCTCCTATTCATGTCCTCTGTGAACTCGGGCACTCCAAACCAGCTCCGACCCTGCAGACATTGAGTCTTGTATCTCCTCCTGGATGCAAGCCAGAAACTGATCCTGCTATGGGAGGCACGAGCACCCCGGGCCAAGCAGAGATGGGATAATCTACCCTCTCTTTGGGATTGTCCTCAAATAACCTCAGTGAAGTGTCAGTCTCCTGCTCAAAATGTTGGCCATCACCCACCACACCAGGACTGGCAGAGCTTCTCCCCTGTTTTAAAACCCTCTGTATGAAGATGTCCCATCCATCAGTGTTTATTTCACCCCAGGAAAGCTGTCTGAGACGTGAAATGAGTTGTCTGGAAACGCCTCTGTCTCTCCATTGACTCTACCTGGTGAATCATGGAATGGTTTGAGAGGGAAGGGACCTTAAATCACATCTCATTCCAACTCCCTGCCATGGGCAGGAACACCTTCCACTGGACCAGGTTGCTCAGGTCCCATCCAGCCTGGCCCTGAACACTGCCAGGGATGGGGTTTGAACTGAAATAACCAAAGAAGAAGTGGGAAAGATGAACAGTAGGTAGCAGTGGTTTGGCATCCACCAAGTCCCCACAAGAGCTCAGAGGGGAACACTGAGTCTCAGCACGGTGAAGAGAGGAGAAAAAAGGATTGATGAGACCTTTTCCTGGCTCCAAGACGAGCAGAATAACCCACACTGGATGCTGCAGAGCAGAAGTTGACAGTCCCAACATGATGTGGGGAAATTCAAGTGACACAACACAATTTATACCACTGAAGGCCAAGCAGGAAAAACAACCCCCTGACATCCTCCTGATGTGAGAAGGGTGCCATGGTCAGTCAGAGGACATCCTAGAACAGCCAGACAGAGCTACCAACATCCTCAAGAGGCAGGAGAAAGACAACATCCCTGTGTTACATCACTGAGAAGAAGGCTGGTCTCAACAGGCCTGTGGGTACACAGCCCTCAGCAGCATGAAAAATCCACCTTTTGCTTTCCATAACAGCCTTGCCCCTTTCCCAGGATGCTGACTGCAGGTATCTCAGGTTTTGCCTATTTATGCAGGGAAAGAAGCTGCTGACACCTGTTCCAGAGCTGGAACATTTCTGGCAGCACTTAGGGGAAATCTCAGTCCCTGTACAGGCACAGATCCACAAACAAGCCTCACCTCACTTGGCTAACCCGGGTCTTTGATCCTGTGTGGTGACTTGTCACCACAGAATGGCTCATGAAAACCAGCAGAGAGGAGGAGGACATGGGGGAAGAGAACCTGGTGGTGATATCTGAATCGCAAATGGGAAACAGAACCAGGTCTGTTGACCCCGAGCCCAGGTGGCAGAGCCTGCCATGCCCATCCTGTTAAACTCCCTCAGGAGTTGTATCCAATCTGCCTGATGGGAATGGTTCCTGGACTATGTGAATTTGTTTTCTCATGCCTGGGAAAGCTTTGGGAAAGGGCTGGCTGGCAAAAACAGAGACCAGCTTAGCACAATCACCTGAGTGCCAGTGCTTGGGCTCCAACACTGTTTGCATTACGGGTATGGACAAAATCTGATCACAGTCCTCTGTTTATCACAACCATGCTTGTATAATCCCTTTCATCATGTTAAAAATAATGTGGAAGACCTTTGGTTCAACTCCTGGAGATGAAGCCTCTCATATTATCAGATTTTTCAGGCTGGGCAGAGGAAATTAGTCCAGGTGGCCACTGTGTCTGGACAGCTCTGGGGAGCCCAGGCATGGCAGGTAGAACTTAGGTAAAGTGCAATACAGATGTGGGGAGAACTTTCTGCCAGAAAAATGTTATTTTACTAGGATAGGGTAATCCTTCCAGGAATCTGGTCTCGGCTATGCTCCCAAAATTATGCCTGAGGAAAATGTCAGTGTGAGTCCATTGCTAGAGCTAGAGACAAATTCTGCCCTCTGCAGAGCAGCCTCTTCTGAAACAACTCCATCCAGCCACCAGAGCCTCTGATGGGACTCTAAAGGTGGATTTCAAGGAAATAGCAACACGCAAACACACTTTTCAGGGGGAACAATGCATGGCAGGTGTCTAAGACTTCCGTGATTAGACTCAGTCCTAAAGAAGCTGGAGGCGATCAGGGAGCAGACAGACACACACAGTCTCACTTTTGGAGTTCCTGTTGGTGTGGCATAAATGATATAAAATTATTTATAACACAACACTATTTAGTTTTAAATGGCTCTTCCATTTTGAAGCTTCTCCTGAATGTTAAGAAAATGGAATGGAAAGAATTCACTGTTTTCCTTTCAGCAAAAGCAGATTTTTTTCTCACTGAAAGAACCCCCACTTCAGCAGATGTTACTTTGAGGGTGTTCATGCAGAGCAGTTCTTTCCTCTGTGAATTTTGGAATCAGAATTCTTATTAACCTTACTGATGGTGTTTTCGATGTCACTGTGGGGCTGCATGGATGGTGTTTCCAATTAGAAGAGCTGCCATTATCACTTCAATTGGGGTTCATATGGACCAGTAACCCACAGCCCAGCAGCGAGGACTCAAGTGCCAAAATCTCTCCAGGATTTTCCCACCATGCCCAAGTTCACCTTTTCCCAGTGCATCCTCCAAAGGACAGGAATCGCATGAATCCCTGACTCTTGTATGGGCAGGGATGGAATTGAAGTTGATAGAGACATTCAGAAACAACAGCTGTGTGCATCTCTGTCTTCTAATGGCCCACAGGCATGAAGGAGAGATGGTCTGTCCTGAGCTTGGTCTAAATCCCTTCAGGCACCAATCACCTGGGTTAATTCTGCATTAGAAATGTGCTGGGAAAGCAGCAGCCAGGATTTCCCGGGCACAGATTAGCTTGTTTGGAAATAGAGCATGAGAACTGCTCTTCGTGTCTATTTTTGTCAAAAGCTGCATGAAATGCCACTCTTTTCAGGCCGAGGTGCCCTCTGCACAGTCATCACTGTAATTATAAAGACTTTTGAGTTAAATCCCCATTAATCTGAAGCCGTTAAGCGCCGTCTCAGAATGACACTGAAAAAGAACCCCACCTGAGCCCCTAAAAATGAACAGCCACAGATGAGAGGATGTGAAGCTCCTCCAGAGACCCCAAGAGGTTTCACTGGAAATGCTCCGCCAGAATGTTCTGACAACACCTCCAGCAAGGACAGGATTTAACTCTGTGCAAGCAGAGCAAAATCCCTCTTTGTAGGCAATGTTAGAAGGCAGGAGAGCCACACAAATCTGGTTCAACCTGACGGGAACACAACCATCTCCAGAAACTTCCATTGCCATTTCCTGTTGAGAACTTAGTTTTTGTCCCTTTTCTAGTTAAAATAGTCTTTCTAGAACAACAGGCACAAAAACCCCACCCCAATTACTTCAGCTGATAAGAATAAGATGGCAAAATCCAAGAGGGGTTATTCTTGGAGGAAAAATCATACTGCACATTCAGCAGCTGGTTCTTTGTGAAGGGCACTTTAGTTACAACTTCTAGTGGCCAATTCTGTGCTAAGACTTTTGAGTGTATCAGATCCAGCAGAATTGCTTCCAGTTTGAATCCTGAAAATACCAGAAGGAGCCTCCTACACTGAGGTTCTTCAGACCTAATGATATTTGAACTCTACCGTTAGGAACCCTCAGAAGAGAAACACACCTTAAGGAACTACTGGAATGCACTGAAACGGGAAAAAGAACTCTTTTGCTAAGAAAAACAACACATGGTTCCATTTAGAATAAAATCTTTTCCCACCCATTGCTATGTTCTGGGTAGGGAGAGTTGGCATGAAGCAACAGGACTCCACAAACACGTACAATATATGCACATTTTAACACTGCAATTTGACATCTGTTACAGCACCTCTATCCTGTCATTCCTTTTGTTGTTATTGTTGTTTAAATTCGGATGAGAACAGCAGCCATTGGGAAGGATGTAAATCTGCCTACCACAAGCTGAAAGGATGCTGTAATCCTGCAAGGGGGGGCTAAAATACTCTGAAAAAGAAGGGAGCAGCACCTCAGTGCTGGAAAGGAAAGCCCAAGGAGTTCTGCTGTATGCTTCGGATTCCATGAGAATCCCTTTTTCCTTAGCAGAGATCTGAGGCAGCTTTAGAACCTGTGCCCGGAGATCAGCAACTAAGCCAAGCCTAATTCTGTTGACTGCTACGTTCTCTCCCAGCCTCCAAAACAGGGTGGCCCAGAGTGCTTGGTGGGAATTGTTCTTGCCATCACCTGAGCCAAGCATGGGAATTGTTTGGGTTGGTGTTGGCTGCCAGCAGCTAAAAATGTGCCAAGGGCTGTGCTGATAATTGAAGCAGAGGATGAACAAGATCTGGTGGCTGTGCTCATGTTCTGATGTGTTTTGGTTTATCAGCAGGGATGAAACCCAACAGACTTGTCCCCAGATTGGGGAAGCAACATCTTCTGCCAGGGCTTCATGGAGGAACTTCCTGCTAAAAACACAGCTCCCACGGGCAGTTCCTTGGAGATGAGACAACATCAAGGCAATGCTTCAAAGGATCTGTGACAGCACCAAAGAGGGATCCTTCAAACCTCCTCTGGTAGATGGCTTGGCCTGGACACAGAAAGCCTGCAGGCAGTTAGAGAAATAACTTCATCCCAGTTCTGGGAATGACTTTGGCCTGACGGGAAGGAGGAAGGGACCCAGCTTGGATCACACTCGCTGGCCGAATAAAGAGGTCTCAAAGATGTCTCAGCAGTGCACACTTTGTAACCTCATGGTTTATAAACCTTTGGTGCTATGTGGGGGGCCTTTGGTGGAACTGGCGCAGCATAATCCCAGAGGAGGGGATTGGTCTCCGGAAAAGAAGGAGCGTCTCAACGTTCCTGGAGAGTACACAGGGCTGGCATCAATGAGGAGAGTCTGGCAGAGCGTTCCTGTGAGGGGGAGTGACAAAGTGACAAAAACGGATGTGGTGCAGCTGGTGCTGTCTCGCTGTGGGGTAGCTGAAGGCACCAGGGACACTGATTTCCAAGGATAACAGCAGGAAACTCTTTCTTCCTCTTCTTCCCACGTTTTGTACACTCTGCAAAGACCTAAGTGACGGGTAGCAGGCCAGAACTTGACACATTAAGCCATGCTCATCCTGGCTTAACTCCTGGGTCTTTTTACCTTTTGCAAGGTCTCTGGGACCTGGATGTACATCAGACAGGGCTCCTGTGCCTGGTGGCCGTCTCCCCTCAGTGACTGTCTGTGTGAAGACATGGATGTTCTGAGGGCACTGAGAGCATGAGGTTGGTCAAATGCCACTTAGGACATCTCATTTCAGGAGATTTCTACTGACAGTAATTTTGCTGCATGCCCAGACTCGGGACTGTCACCCCAAGCTAATCATTAAAAAACAATTAATAGTTTCTGAAGCGAGAGAATTCTTTCCTTCAAAACTCAGCGATTTTGAGTTGCATCAACCTGAACAGCTCCATCTCCATCAGGGGCAGAAGCACAGAGTACTATGGCATCTTCTCCATGTTTTTTTGCACATCCCAGAGGCCCTGTTTATGCGTGCTCTCCTAGATGTCTGATAAGAACTCCACAGATGAGCAACCTGAAGCTAAAAAGAATTTAATTCTCACGTATTTCACTAACCAATTGCACAGTACCTTTTGCTACGCTCCAATCCCAAGCTTCCCATGAGAGGTGTATCTCCAGAAAGCCTGCAGCATGGAATTACCCAAAAAAGTCTGAATTTCCTGCCTGGAATCTGCTTGACAAGAACCCAAACCTCTCTCCATGCCTCAGTTTCCCAGCTGGCCTGCAGCTCCTGGGAACAGCATGAGCTAATGCTGGTGTAGTGTTCTGATGATGTAACCCCTTCCCAGTGATTACCACAGTCTGACAAAGCCTAAAATTGGCAGCCCTGGCCCCCTGCCAGCACTGTCCCGTGAATGGTGACTCATCTTTCCTGGCTGTGCCGTGTCCTGTGTGTGACGGTGACACGTGGTACAGAACAGACGGGGTTTTATCAGCACTCCAAAAATAAGAGCCTGAGACATGGCAAGGTGTTGGACAGAGAAGCTGCAGGTGGGGATTGGTGAAGGGATGACGTCTCTCTTTGGCCTGGCTCCAAATCCCATTGGAAAAAGAAAAAAAAGCTGTCCCTGCCTCCGAAGGCTCCTGGATCCCACCGCGCTGGGACAATACGGCTGATGATGGGACAAGCTGTCCCATGCCAGCGTGCCTCAGGCTTGGCCTGCTCTCAGCATGACAGAGCAAGGCGTCCTCGGTGCCACTGCCAACTGTGGAGATGGCTTTTTAATGCTGCTGGGAATTGGCCGGGGACCAGCGGCTCGTTTCCAGCAGGGCACCAAATTGCTCCCTGTCATCCGGCTTTGGTGGGAAGGAGGGGAAGGCAGGAACAGAGCCATATGCCCCAGTCTGGCAGAGCACTGGAGTCATATGAGTGGCCTCCCAGCCGAGCTGCTTATGAGTTCAGAGCTATCTGGGCCTCCTTGGGCTGCTGGTGAACATTTAAAGGGAAACTGTGGTGGAGTCAGGACAAATTTTCAAGGGGGCTTATCCCAGATCCTCTCTGCCCAGCAAGAACACGGATTGGTGGGGTCTCTTTCTTGCGTGGCAATGAGCAACTGGTTCTCTGCTCGTGCCTCTTCTGTCACAGGAAACCAGGCCTGGGTGATGGATGTCTCCTACTTCTTTTACTCCCCAAAGTATGACATGAGAAAAAGGGAAAAAAAGAATGTGTGCCTTTGGGCAAAGTTTTAGCATCTCTTTTTCTTCATGATCTGTCTCAGAACCTGAGCCAAAGCCCAGAATGTGACGCTGGCAGATCTTGTCCCCATCCCATCTCCTGTTACTGAGGACTTTACAAGGCAAAGACTTCTTTAGTCATACAATTCAGTTTTCTTGGTGGATCTTAGGAAAAATGCATCAGTCTGGAAGAGAATTTTTGCTTTGGAGAAATAGGACTTTCCCACACAGAATCTGCAGATGCCGTATTGCGTTTTACACTGATCCCCATGGGATCTGGTGCCTGTATAGAATGAACCCTAATTTATTTATGAGGTTATGGCACTCTGCATAAATGGGAACGATTTTGTGTCGTGAGGTCACAGAGATTGGATTTGGGGGTTTGGATTCCTGTTTGAGCATTGTTGGACACACCTGCTTGGCCCAGGCCAGCGTGAAGGGTCTTGCACTAACTTTGAATTCACTCCTTCACGTGGTGAAAAAGATGAAATTTCAGATCCCATGAGTCTCTTCTCCACTTTTGCTGGAGACATTGGGATTTTTGTCTGTTCAGTTATGTTCAGGCCAGTGTTGATGTCATTTGAAAATCACATTTTTGAGCACCTACAGGCTGAAGGTCCCATTCTAACTCAGTTGACCAGTTGAGTCTTCTAAACTAAGTGACAGGGAAAATCATCTTTAGTATGCCCCCACAAAAAGAGATCATAAATTATAATAAATGGCCCCCAGACATGGTACAGAAGAGGGAGAAGATGATAAAAAAATAGGGCTTTGCTTTGGGAGGGACAAGATGATTTGCAAACTCCGCCAGGATAACTCTGCAGCCAGCACACATCTGTAGCTCAGATATCTGAAACCCATTTTACTGCCTAATTTGTATCACTCTGCGTAAAAAAAATGACCCCCCAAGCCCCATAAGTTAATATTGCTTTTCCTTAAATACACGAGCAGCTTCAGCCTACTTTTGAGGGCTGTAGAGAGTGCAGCCACCTCCCAAAATTCCAAAGATTCCACGAGGACTTTGCAAAAGGAAGGTTTATGCTGTGAATCTCTTTCAGATCAGCTGCAGGGTTATCGAGGAGGTGGACACAGCATCTGCAGAGAGATGTGGCTTTTTTGGACGGAGATACCCTGTGCTGAAAACTGCAGCCTCACGCAGGCAGAAATCTTTGCGTAAAGAACTCGTGACATGAGTGGAAGGACGTTGGGGCTTCTGCTAAATCTCATTAAGCCTTAAAGTAGCCACATGAAAAAAAAAAAAAAACTAAGTGAAAGCAAACCTCTTTAAGAGGAGATTTATGCTGGAAAAACTGGAATTCCTCTCACCTCCCTGCCTGCCTAGAGGTTGGGTGTCTCCTTTAAGCTGGTTTGATCTGCTCCTTCCCACTCGGCGTGGGGAGGAAGTGGCACCTCTGAGGGGTGAACTGGGTTAAGGATGGTTTGTTCTGCAAGGAATGAAGTGGATTATCTGCTGGGAGTGATTATGGAATGAGGATCTGGGTTGCTGGGCTTTTTCTGTTGTAAATGTTACGTTTCCCCCTGCAAATATGTGATTTAAATCAGGGCAAGTCCTCTGGCCATCGTTGTCCAAGAGCCTGAGAGTTGGACACCCTTTTATCCTCTCCTGAACCTCGGGCACAGTTAGGGTGACTGAGAGACAATGCTGCATCCTCTCCAGCACCCCATCCCCTCCTTTAGCCTAATCCTAAGGATAGGTCCAAATGCATCACCCAGCTTCTGTCCAGGTTCCATGGAGAAAGGTGCTGCTGAAGGTTGAGCAACCCATCCCACCTCCTTCAGCTGCTTTGGACATGGGCCGATCCATATTTTGCATCCATGCTTTTCCCCTCACCTTCTGTTGACTCTGTTTTGGGCCCACCCAGCTGCAGTTGTAGCAGATGAATCCTTCACAGAGGCCCGGCCTAACCAACACCAGCTCCTTCCATGTGGATATTCAGGAGCTGATGTTGATCCATTTGCTCCACCAACCAGAGAATTCCAGCTCGGGCTCTCAGCATGCACCTTCCACCACCAACCTGATGGAGTACACGGAGTTCTCACCTCTTTTCTCTCTGTGCTCTTTTCTGTTCTTCCTCAGGCAGGGGCAGCTAAGCTGGGATCTGCTCTGCCTTGTGCTGGGGATGTGATAAATCCTGACCCTCATGAAATCCCAGGGGTCTTGTCCCAAGCTTTACTGAGGCTGGGTCTTGAGCTCAATTCCAGCTCCAGCACTTCTGCTGCTGGAGATTCTCACTTTTGGGTGAAACTGCTCCATTCTTTGAGTGCTGAAGGAACAACAGACATGGGTCCTACCCAGCCCTCTCACACAGGTACCTCTCAGGGTCAAATAGTTCTTGCAAGGCATGATGAGGCTTTTCTTTCTTCCACCCACTCGATAGATTGAAACCCAGGAAATTAAGCATTATCCTGGTTGTATCCCTTTCCACTCATTCTTCCAAGATCAGCCCTTTCTGCCACCATGCTGGGTGGCAGAAATGCTTTCGAGGAGATGCTCTGGGTCTGAGTGAAGACCTCCAGTGTGTTCACTCTTCTTTCCTCAACGGGTCTCTTAACACAGGAATTAGGAGACAAAAGCAAAACCCCTTGCTAGCCATTCCAATAACTCCCTTTTTTAAAGCTCCTTAAATAAAAGTTGACCTGTCTGGGGAAAGTGGAGCCTGGGCTTGGCATTGCAATCTAAAGAGCAGGGAGGGCTGGGGCTCGGAGGAGGGATGTATGCCACAGGAAATGGTGAACTGACCTTGCCTGGCACTAAATGGATCCATAAGAGTCTGTGGGGGATGTATGGAAGCAGCTGGAGTCTGGACACATCAGCAGGGGCTGTGCCTGGCCTTTTAAGCCCTTCCCTGGGCCATTTTTCCAGTGTGCATCCCTCAGGGATGCAGCGGATGCTGTCCCTGCTTAAAGGCACGCTCCCACAGACTCGATGAGCCAGGAGAGACTTGATTTGATTTTTAAACACACTGCCTTCCTAACAGTTTCCATCTCCCTTTGCTTTCCGCCTGCTTGAAGGGAAAATCTTCGATGCTCCCTTTCACAACGGCTCCTCTCAGCATTTAATTTGATTTTATGTAATTATGGACCCGCGGTGAGGAGGAAGAGGAGGAGGAGGAGGAGGAGGAGGAGGAGGAGGAGGAGGAAGAC
>VZTE01006446.1:431517-578263 GCA_013397775.1 Eulacestoma nigropectus | reverse complement strand
GGAGGAGGAGGAGGAGGAGGAGGAGGAGGAGGAAGAAGAAGAGAGAAGCACTGAACGGGCATGGAGGAGCTCTAGGAAACCTTGCACCAGAGTCAAGGAGCCCTGGGCAAGCTCCACTGCCCTCGTCCATCAGCGGCAGCATCCCTGGTACGGGCGGGGAGGGATGCAGGGAGAGAATGCACTGGGGACCCGGCGAGCTCGGCTGCTGGAGCGTGGCAGGCAAAGAGCCCTCCAGGGCTCGGGGAGGCAGGCGGGGACGTGCGCTGCCTTGGAAGAGAGAGCGCAGCCGGCTCGGCGCGCTGGAGGAGCAGAGGAACTGCAAAGCCGAGGAAGGGAGGGGAGGGGGATGTTGGAAAAATGATGCAGCTCGTTCAGTGGATTAGGCAGCCGCGCCTGGAAGTGGCAAAGTGGAAGAGCCACAGATTTGAAAGCCTGGAGGGATTATTCTCCCGCGTTGTCTGACTCGCAGCACAACAGAGGCCAACAAACTTCACCCGGCGCTTTCTGCGGCGGGTCCAACAATCTGCAGAACGCCCTGGCAAACCTCCTGGGCTGTGATTTCTGCGTTTTCAGTCAGGTTAATAACGTTGGAAGCAGCAGGAAAAGGGGTCTGGCAAATGTGAGCCATTCTAGCAGGAGTTGTAGAAAGGCATATTCATCATGTCAGCACTTTGGAGGCCTGGAGAGCTCGTGATGAGAGGTTTCAGGAAAAGATTGCATAAATAGGAGGAGGGAGGCCTCCATAAACAACTGTGATGGACGTGCTGGAAGTACGGAGGAAAGGGAGAGCGGTCAGGCTTCCTGATGCTGTAGATCAGTGGTGACCTTGGCAAAACCAGCAAAATTTAACCCCAAAGTGAACTCCAATTTCAGTTCCCACCTCAGCTCCAAAAACTCCTCAGAAATGACAGGCCCCAACCAGGCTGTCTTTGGGAAGTTGAGTGTCACCCCTGGTGCGTGAATTGAGCAGGGGATGAATAACTCAGCAGCTGCACTGTTGGTCCTTGGAAAGGATGATTGTCCCTCAGTCTGGTCACCCTCAGGCTGCCAGGGTGGCCCTGGGCTGGGAGAGCTGCTTATGCCAGGGCTGGGACAGGGCTGTGTCCCTCTCAGCTGGGACAGATGCCCCATGCTCAGCATGTCACAGCAGGGATGGGCATCAGAATTGGCAAAATATTCCCTGTGGTGGCTTCCAAGCCTCATCTCATCTGTCTGCTTTTGAAACCTCCACTTCCTCTCTGTCCCTACACAGTCCCCTCCACTGCCTCATGCCTCTCTTTTCCTGGGCTTGGTGAGAACCATGGTACCAGTGACAAGACCTTAATTCCTGGGCACTCATCAGAAAACGTCCTACAGCATTTAGCTAGTAAAAAAACCCCCTTTCTCACACTTGACACCATTAGAGCATTGCATAGGCATTGAACCATTTGTCCTCACAACACAAACGCAAACCTGGCCAGTTTTATCACCCTACTTATGTAAGGAGGGAAACTGAGCCAGGGAATGGTAGTGTTTGCCCAGTGCCAGGCGGCAAGCAAGTGGTGCCACAGCAGCAGAGCCTGCCCGCCTCCTCCTGACAGCACCATCATTCCTTTAGCCTGGACTGGGCGTGGAAGAGCTGGATCCCATCTTTTCCTTGACACTGACTTTTTTTTTCCTCAGAGGAACGAACAGAAATTTTACCCAGCGAACGCAGCCGAGATTTGTCCCAAAGTGGCAGCCCCCAGCCAGGGCGTGGGAAGTGAGCAACACATCCATCAGCTGCTGAGCACTGGGCTCAGAGGGGAGAGGCTGGAAGGATGGGGAAGAGGGGGCCACTTACATGGTAATGTTTCTGCACGGTTCTTTTGGATCATTATGCAGAGCTGTAGCACCAGTTGAGGGGCGCTCTCGAGGAACGTTTCCAGGAGGCGCAGCATGTTTACGTCTGCATATTCGTACATCATAGCCCAGTAGAAACGCCGCTGGTGTTCCTTCCGCCTCTGGCTCTGGATCCCCAGGTACATAGTTCGGATATACCTGCAGGAAACGGGAGGGAAAACTGGGTGTGAGATGTTGACGTGCAGCAAAACCTGTTTGGGGGGGCTGGGGTTCTGGGGACACATCAGGCGCTGCACAGTTTCCCTCTCTCCTGCAAGATCTGAGGAGCACTTTTAGAATCTGACCAGTCATTAATGTTGGAAAAGAGCTCCAAGATCATCATGCTCAACCTTAAACTGGATGCCACCCTGAGAATCAAACCATATAATGAAATGGGTTTTGTATCGCAAGGGTAGGAAAACTTTAACTGGTACCACCCAAATGTGAAGCCTGGGGGTAGGAAATGCTTGTGAAGCACAAGAAAACAACTCCCTCCACAAGGAAACAACTCCCTCACCTAATTTTCATCACAAGAAGAGAAGCTACTTAACAAATACTGGTCCTAATATTTGTCAGTGGTTTGACAGACCATCTAAACCCCTTCAGCACTCTGGTAAGGAGCTTCTTTCACAGATCCCAGAGCTCAGGAAGTGTTTGGACAACGCCCTCAGGCATATTGCAGGATTCTTGAAGTTGTCTAGGAGTTGGACTTTGATGATCCTTGTGGGTCTCTTCCAGCTTGGAATATTCTGTGATTCTCAGATTTGACCCTATTACGTCACAGGTGGAACAATGAGAGACCACCTTCACCTGCAGCATGTGTGACCCACAGATGTGAAAGGCCACGGTTTGTCACTGCTCAGCTTTGAGACTTTGGGCAATGTTGGAGTAGAAGGAGGTGTCTCATGCATGGACAGGCACAGCTCGACCATTGCTTCTGTCTCAGGACTCGTGGCGTTTAAGAAAAGACCCCTAACAGGGTCCTTTCTAATGCTTGTTGACATCACAGAATCCCAGAATGGTTTGGGTTGGAAGGGACCTTAAAGATTATCTCCTTCCAACCCCCTGCCATGGGCAGGGACACCTTCCACTAGCCCAGGTTGCTCCAAGCCCCACCCAGCCTGGCCGTGGACACTTCCAGGGACTGACAATCTAATATTGGGTCTTCTTGCTGCTCGTCCTGAGCGGTGGCTGTAACCTCGTTTGGGATGGGAACAATTTCACCTAATGCCCACCCTAAAGCTGGTTATCCGAGCCAGTCAGAAGTTGCAAATGTCCCCTCCCGGGACTGTTCATCTGTCCCAGCTCCGCTGCCAGCACGGCAGTGGGATGAAGCGCCTTCTGGAGGCTCTGGGAGGGGCTCACGGCACGAACTGGGGTTTGGCCAAAACGATTAGATCATACCCTGCCACCCGGGCGAGACTGCACAGCCGGGGGGAGAGCAGGAGGGAAGGACGAAAGCCTGGACAGCCTCTGGATCTCCAAATTACACCCAGGGACGGGGAGCTGGGAGAGAAGCAGAGGCAGCTCTGCGAGCCCTGCCCTTTCTCCAGCATCTTGTCCTTCCTGCCCGCTAGCAGCTGACTGGCACAGGAGGCGAAAAATCCTGAAAGAGGACTGCAAGGACACAAAAAAAAAAATGACGCAGGAACGCCACCAGATGGGGCTCGGCACTCGAGAAAATGCTACGCCGGTCACATACGACACTGGTGACACTGGCGTGACATCCACAGCAGACCCCGAGTGGGATGGAAATGGCCGTGGAGCACCTGCTCTCCCACCACGCCCAAATCCACCACCTGAACTTGGCATTTCCATGGGAAGACCCCCAACCCCAGGAGCTGCAGCACAGCACAGGGATCCTGCCTTCCCCTCACCCATGCCAGGAATTAAATAAATGCAGTTTAGCTGGAAAGGCAAAGTCAGGGAGAGTGTCGTGGCTCAAGGAGAAAGCAGAGAAAAGGAGAATGCAGTGGTTTTTGTCATGCCAGCGACAAAGGGCCACCAAAAGCCAAGTGGTGGTGCCCATAAAGTGCTGTCCATTGTCAGCTCTGCCAAGCTCTTTCCACCAAATCTGTCCTGTAGTCTTGGATGGTCTCCCCCTCCCCAGGAGCTCCCATTCCTGCTGGTTCACAAAACCTAAACTCCTCTTTGGAAGGTTAAACCACTCATTTCTCATCACCTCAGCCACGAACAAGAAGAATTTATTGATTTCCACCCTGCAGCAGCCTTTTACCTGTTTGCACATAGTTGCCATGTAAACCCTTCTTTTCTCCAGACTAAAAAAATCACAGTTCCGTAGAATCACAGAATTATTAAGGTTTGAAAATACCTCTAAGACCTTCGAGTTCAACCATTCCCCCAGCACTGCCAAGGCCACCACTAACCCTTGTCCCCAAGTGCCACATCCACATGGTTTTTAAGTCCGTCCAGAGACAAGGACTCCACCACCTCCCTGAGCAGCCCTTTCCAATGCCTGATAATCCTTTCCCTGAAGAAATTCTTCCTGATGTCCAACCTAGACCTTCCCTGGTGCAACTTGAGGCTGTTTCGTTTCATCCTGTCCCTTGTTCCTTGGGAGCAGAGCCCGACCCTCTCCTTGGCTGCCCCCTCCTGTCAGGGAGTTGGAGAAGGCAAGAAGGTCCCCCCTGAACCTCGTTTTCTCCAGAAAAAAATTCTTTCATTGGCTTCTCACAGTTCACATTTCCTACACCTCTACTCTCCTACATTGCTGTTTCCAACAGCTTTCTCAAGTTTTGGGTTATTTTTAAGACCATCTTCACTTTTCCCAGCCTCCCAGGTTGGCTGAACCCAACCGCAACAATGACACTGAGCCACTCAAAAAAATTAGGAAGAAATTACCAGAAGGGACACAGTGATTTCTCCTGGATCTCTGGGGTTAGGGTGAGTCTTTAGGGATTCACCACCATCCATACAGTTTAAGTATGAATGGCCACAGAGAGAGGACATGACACCAATCCGTGGAGGCAGAATGCATGGAAAAGCATTCAGCTACATGGGATTGACACAGTGCCCTGATCCTGTCTCCATAAGTGGCAATGGCACAGACACCAAGTTCTCCCCGACTGCTGAGCCCACAGCCTTTGGCAAAAGTCACCTGCATTGTGCCTCTTCCATGGATGGGAAAACTGAGTCCGAGAGCACCAAAAAGGTGCTCTCAAAGACTTTTTTTGGCATCAAACCCCAGATCTTTTAGTGCCGTCCCCTGCCTCTAAACACCACATGAATGGAGCACAGCCTTAGCTGCTGATGCTCCTCTATCCAGGGTGGTCATAATTCCTTCACACCATAAATCCCAGCCCTGCCCAATCTGACCCCAAAGGACAAATCTGTCCCTATCCTATGGGACTGTAACCTCAGGAACCCCTTGGCAAATATTGGACAGTGTGAGCAAAGCAGCTCCAAGGACCATTTGCAGCTAAAGGTAAATAAATTTCCCTGTTTACTCTCTTTGATCTATGAAAAAATGTGGTGCTCTGACTTCAGCATCCTTCAGACCCAAATCTGGCAAAGAGAGGAAAAGGACGACTAAAATCCCATTCCTTCTTGATGCCAGTGGATTGTAGGAATAACTGGGAAAAGTAATATTTCTACCTTGTGGGCTTTCACCAACTAATAAATACCTACTTAATTAATCAACATAAAATTTCACCCAGCTCCAACATCGATAATTCTTAACCCTATTTCCTCACACAAATGTACAAAACCGGTGTAAACAGTTTTATTCCAGTTTATCTGTTTCCATGTGGTATTTTATTTACTTCTTTGAGGGTCTTTCCAACCTTTCCTAACACTGGTTAAGTGTAGACAAACTCTTAAGAAAGAATAAAAAAAAAATCAATGTCATTTCACCTGAAATTCGTTGTTCTCGGTCAAGCTGGTGGCAAACAGGCTTCTATAATTAGACTTTCAAATCCATATTCAGGCCTGATCTTCAATCTTTAGCAACACGATGCTTCCTCTTATGTCAGTAAAAACCATTCACTGCTCTGTGCTCTTGAAAATCAGGCTAATTTATTTATTTAAGAGCTTAATTTTGGATACAGGAGCCTAACTTTGGGCTTTTTTTTTTTTATTTTGAATGCTGGCTATTTTTATATACGGGTGTGTGTATTTGTGCGTATTTTTAGTTCTAAGTCTCATCACGGCTTCAAGAGATAGAACTAATTTGGGGTTGGGAGGGGGATTGGGGTGATTTTTTTTTTTTTAATTTTTTTTAGTGCACAAAGGATTGGCTGTCCCCTCCCTCCTGGCAGGGTTCCCAGAGTTCCTGTTGGTATAATTACCCTCACGCTTATTTACTACGTATGTCACAGCAGCACACGAACTGCTTGGGTCAAAGTCACTGCTGTCCCTGCGCCAAAGCGCCTTTTTAAGGAGCCAAATCCACCAAATGTGGTCAAATAACCTTTGGAAAGAGCTGCAGGAGCCCACCAGAAGGGAGAAGAGGAGATGTTCCTGCTGAAAAAGCACAACCCACCCTGAGCGCCGTGGAAAAACCTCCTCCATGTGGATGACAGGGGTCGGATTCTGGAGGCTGAGGCTCTGGTTTTGTATCATGAAATGAAGCAGTCCACGGCCAGCTGGCAAGGCTCACCTCTGTGTGGCTACGTCCATCTAGTTGGCCCTGGCCAAAATTTCCAGGGATTTTGTTGACAGTTTTACAGGGTGAACTATTGCAGGGTCGTGCCTGGGCCTTGGCACGGCTGGATTTACAGAGGTGGCTCCCAGAGTCACCAGGAAATGTAGGAGGATGCCTCTGGCAACGGGCTGGTTGAGGGGAGGAGGATGTGGATGTGTAAAAGGGTCATGGGAGCACAGAAAGGCACATCAGGACAGGCCCTGGGCTGTGCTTTGAGGGCAGAAGGGACCTGGTGGCCTGTCCCACACAGCCACAAGCTGACCAAGGGCAGCAATCTCAGGCTATGGCAGTCTGATCACCTTTCCTGAGGCCAGTGGACCAAGACACAAGAAATGAACTCTCTCATCCTCCAAACCCAGGAAACTTCCTCCATATGCAGCATTGGGAATGATCCCTGTCCCTTATATCTCTAAGGGTTAGGGGTAGGGTTACTGAAGCCTGCACAGGTTATGATGACTTGGGAGAGTCCGAACATGCCTGGACCAATCTAATGGTCACACTCAGAATTTGGCATGGAATCACAGAATACCCTGAGTCGGGAGGGACCCACAAGGATCATTAAGGCCAACCCCTGGCACTGCACAGGGCATGGTGAAGCTGCAGTGCCCATGACGAGGCCTTGAAATCACCCAGTTTATTAGTACAGGTATATGGAAAGTGGATTTTGCTCATGCCCAGCCTCGTGGTGGGGTGGAATGTTGGAGAGACAGCTCTGATGCTGTGGGAGCACTGCTGTGTGGTAGCCAAAACATTGGGGTGTTATCAACACCTTCCCAGCTCCAAATGCAAAGCACAGCAGTGTGGGGGCTGTTGTGGGGAAAACAAACTCCATCTCAGCCAGACCCAGCCACAGAATCACAGAATCCTTGAGGCTGGGAAACATCTCTAAGATCAAGTCCAACCACTAACCCAGTGTGTTCAACCCTAAACCATGTCCACAAATGCCATTTCCACACTTTTTGAACTCTTCCAGGGATGGTGGTTCCCCAGTGTGATGGTGATGCCACAATGTGGCACAACTTGAGGCCATTCCCTCTCATCCTGTCCCCATTCCCTGGGAGCAGAGCCCAAACCCCCCCCTGGCTGCCCCCTTCTGTCAGGGAGTTGTGCAGAGCCAGAAGGTTCCCCCTGAGCCTCCTTTTCTCCAGGCTGAGCCCCTTTCCCAGCTCCCTCAACTGCTCCTGGTGCTCCAGCCCCTTCCCCAGCTCCGTTCCCTTCCCTGGACACGCTCCAGCCCCTCAAGGTCTCTCTTGTCAGGAGGGTCCCAGAGCTGTCCCCAGGTCTGGAGCTGTCCCCACAGTGCCAAACAGGGGACGGGCACTGCCCCGGTCCAGCTGGCCACACCATTGCTGGATATTCCATCCAGGAAGCCCTTGGACTTCTTGGCCACCTGTAACCCTGCTGGCTCATGTTCAGAAATACATCCTGGCACTACAGGAGCGTGGGTGTGACCTTGGTGACGTGGCAGCAACACACATCATATGGATGGGCACCATCTCATGGCATCCACCTTCTCCCTGGTGCTCCCTCCTGGAGGAAGAGGCTGGGAATGTGGGGGTGTCATTCAGCTGAAGGCTCACCCTCCTGCCACCTCGTCCTCTTGCAAGGGGCCTCACGCACTCCAGGGTGTTCCCAGATTAAAATCCCACTCCTCGGAGGGGAGGAAATGAGGACATGTGTAACTGCTGGGCTGGAAGGCTCGGAGCAGAGGCTGCCTGAACATCCCCTTACAATGAGGTTACGTGAGGCCAGATCTCAGCTGGAGCGAGCTGGCATCCACAGGGCTCTGGCAATTTACACCAGCTGCGGCTTTGGCCCGCTTTTTTAATTTTAATGAATTATTTTCACATTTTCTAACTGATATAAAAGGAATAGGAGACGCAGCGCTGGAGCGACAGGGGACCATGAAAGTGAAATGCTGTCTATTAAAAAAATCAAACTCAAACTTAAAGTTGCCATCACCATTAATGTGCTCAATATCAGCATTTATTAGTTGTTTTCTTTGTTATAATGTCACATGCCAGTGATAAGGATTCACAGATGGATTATTATTGTTCCTAGTTCGAGTATCAAAATAGGAATTACAGGGTCCCATCCAGGTGCTGATATTCCACAGCTTTGTCTGGCTGCTCCCACGGCATCAAACTCCTCCAGAACAAGGAGATGCATCCCAATTATCTCTAGGGAATTGTTCCTGGTCTGGCCTGAGCCTTGAAGGGTGTGCAGGACTTACTTACATCATTGCTGGTTGTGTTGGGCCAAAACCATGCTGAACTGGGAAAGATCGCTTCCCACCTCGAAATAAAGAAAGGGATCCTTATTTCTGCACAAACTCTAATCCAGCCTCCTCACAGGTCATCCTGACCACACACCCCTAAATCATCATTTTGATGACCTTCACGAGGGCCCTGATGTTCAGAATGGGGGTTCTCAGTGCATTCTGACAACTTTTGGGGATTTTCTCATATGGTTTATAACTAAAAAGGAATAAAATGCAATAAGAAGTGTGTTCATCAAGGGGTTTATTCCTTCTGCCTTCGTATCTACTTGTTTCTATCAGCTCCTATTAAGAATTAATAATTTGTGTTAGAAACTCTCGCTTTTTGCTGAGTGTGCAACTGCAATTTGTATTTGAAGGAATGGTTGTCCCAGTCTTCTGCTGCACAGGAGAAACTGTTACAATTTCATATTCTAAGCCAGTCTGAAGCAGTTTTAAAGCACAGATGGCTTTACTACACACCAACCTCAAATGATGCATCTGGTTTATAAAACTTATGTTGGGAAGGACGGTATTGTGGAATCATAGAAGAATTTCGGTTGGAAGGAGATTTTAGAGGTCTGTGGACCAAGGCTCCCATCCAAGTGGGGATAAGTTTGAAGTTAGAGAAGGTTGGTCTGGTGCGGTTGAGTTTTGAAAATCCCCAAGGATGGAGATTCCACAGCCCCTCTGGGCATCCTATTCCAGCATTCAACCCCAGTCCCTGCAGAATCGTGGAATCATTCAGCTTGGAAAAGACCTCTTGGATCACTGAGTTCAACCATCAACCCGGCATCATGGTCATCACCAAACCGTGTCCTCAAGGGCCAGATCCACAGGTTTTCTGAACATTCCCAGGGATGGTGAAATGATTTTCAGCCCAAGATCACTTCCACTACTTGAAGAAAGTCTACAAATCAGCCCCTCCTTGGAGAGAGTCAATTCCATCCAGTAGTCAGCAGAAGATAATAAAATGAGGGCACTGTAGAATTTTTAGGATCTAGTTCCCACAGCTTTGGTATTTGCAGGCTGATTTAACTCATGGCTGATAATTTGGGGGTTCTCATACACGAAACAGGGTGCTGATTGATGATTCCAGAGCAATGTCCCTGGCTCCTCTGAAATTATTGCTTTGGTGGCAGTGCCAGGCAAAGGGGACGTAAACCTACACCCTCTCCTCTGGGGCAGCACTCCTGGTCTTGGTTCAAATCCCTTTTTACTGAAGGTTTAAGTGGATATTTGGGACTGTGAGAGCACAGGCAGGGCTGCAGGTGTGATTTCATCCTGCTGACAGACACTGGGGTCACAACCTCCAGCAGCTGCACAGGGCAGGAAAGTGGGGCAAGGGCATCACTGCAGATAAAACTCAAGAGGCCAAAGGTGCAGGAGCTGCTCGTGTTGCTCCATCTGGGGGATGTTTCTGGGATTTGTCTCTGTGACTGCTCTCCTACCCCAGCTGCAGAGTAATTTTCTCTGACTCACAGGCTGGAAGATCACAACCAGAAGAAGAGAAATAGATCATAAGGAAGTGCTAGCCCTAAACAGCCCCGCTTTTTGGCACTGATTTGTCAATCTTTCCCTGGCTCTTACTGAACTATCAGTGCTTAGCCAGAGCCTGCCCAGTGTTTCTTTATTTGCAAAAATTGCCATGAACATGTTGCTGACACAGTCACCACAACCCCGATTTTGGAAGCAGCCAGGCAGCCTCTTCTTGCTGCATCCCCATGGCTGCGGGGTTCCCCTGAATATCCAGGTTGCAGAATCCCCATTTCCAGATCTCTGCTCAGTAAATCAATACAGAATCAGAGAACAGCTTTGTAGCAGGAGCTACCGTTGTCTCGACCCAGGCTCGTAGAAATCATGTTTGTGTTTTCACTTGTCAATTGTTTGGCGAGATGTAGAGCCCTAAAACAGGAAAACAAATCCCAAGATCTCTCCAGCACCACTGCATGAATGCCCTTTTTTTTGATTTTACTGTGGGAACCATCTCCATGCTGCATGAAGGAGGAGGCAGAGTAGCGGAGGCTGCTGGAGAGGGTATCCAAGTGATGGGTGCTGCAGAGACATGTCACAGCATCTATCACACGTGGGATGGTCCTAGCACTAAGCCAAATGCTCTCTTTTATCACGGATTCCCCCCCAAGTTAGTTACTTAAACCCCAGTCCCTTCCCTGTTTTGCACATGCTTGTTTGCTGAAAGGATACTCCGACACTCGGTGCTGTCGCCTCCAGCAGAGCCTTCTGTTTTAAATCAAAGTTGTTAAACAGCTTTACACAGGGACCAGGAAGTTGGACTCAGACTGAGCTTTTGTTTCAAGTGTGTATGTGAAAATAAGGTTTCGTGTTGGGGCTCTCCTCGTGGAAATAAAACTGGTCCCAGTCCAGCAAGTCCTGCAGGAACAGCTGAAAGCCTTGAAAGTAATCAGGGGGGTTTTGATTGACTTGTCTCGGCTCCAAGCAAGAGAAGTTTCAGGGAAATTCCCTGAAATGCCAAAGAAAATCCCAAATAAATGCCTGAGGACTCCCAAAATGTGAGTGTTCAAACGCATGATGCTCAGAGGCACATGGGAACAGTCACCTCACCCTTTGAACAGAGTGGGTCATGTTACAGTGTTTTAACCCAGATGGTCTTGAGAAGTGATTTGACATCGTGGACTCACCAGAGCCACAGGATATCTCAGGAGAGGAGAAGTTGGCATTGCTCTGGGATACCAGTCAATGGCAGGGACACATCTTCATCTCCTCACTGAGATCCCTTGGTGGAGGATGCCGAGCAGGAGAGGCGAAAGCCGTGATTTTTACTGTCAGTGAGCCCCTTGGAGATGGAAAACCTGTGGTTTGCTCTTCCAAGGGTTTCCCACTTCCTGAGGGGTGTAACAAACCAGTTTGGGGTAGTGGATCCAGAGATCCAAACAGACACTGCAGATCGCCTCTGGTCTGAACCCTCAAAAACCAATGTGGACCCCAGGATCACAGTAACAAAACTGGGAGTTTGTTCCCTCTCTCAGAGGGAGACATTTCCATTCCCACACTCTGGCTGCTGGAAAAGACAAGGGGGTCACATCTGTCGCTGGGAGATGAGGGAACAGATATGGAATCTAGGAGACCATTCCCTGAATTTGCAGTATTTACTCTCTCCCCAGCCATCAGGGTGGCTGATGCTTCAGCAGGACCTGAAATCACCAGACAAGACTTCTCCGTGCAGCAAAACCTCTCCTAACCCCCGTGGAGAGTGGCTTTGTAGAGCTGAGGAGGTGGACGCTCCAGGATTTTCAAACAGCATGCCAGAAAAACAGCATGCCAGGAAGGGTTTAGGGGGAAAGGATTCTGCTTAGGAAAAGGGGAGCTGGTTCTTGAAGAGCTGGTGCAGCTGAAAAGAAGCTGCTGCCTGCTGCAGAGCTGCCAGGGTCAGAGCTGTGGCTCGCTGCCAGCTGCAGCGTGCTCTGCCCGCCGTTTGCATCCAGAGCAGAGCACCAGGGCTCCCAGAAAATCCTCGGGATGCTGCTCAGCAGCTACCAGGGATGCCTGAGCCCACCCCAGCCTTGCCAGGGACCGCCACAGAGCCGGGACTGTGCGTTCAGCAGCACATCCCCGGCTCCCCTGTGCCGCAGGGGTCAGAGGCATCCCTGGAGCAAAGCTCCCGACGCGGCGGCTTCGCACGAGGGCTGAGACTGTCGCCTTCGCTTTGCCATCCCTTTGAGGAGAAGGAGCTAAAAACTGGGTGAGCGCCTGTGAAATCCTGGAAGAACAGCCTCAGATCATGGCTATTTTTAGTTCCACAGAAGCTGCGCATACATTAGTGAGGGCCTGCCTTCCTCGCCGGGCTCGGAGAAATCACACGGTGTCCTCCCAGCCTGCCAGGAAAGAGTTTAACCCTTGTTGTCCCAACCGCAGTCAGTCCCAGCCAGCTGCACCTCAGCACGGATCCTGATGGGGACCAGAACAAGGGGGAGAAAAGTCTTCATGGGCATTTTGGCTCTTGCAAAGCAAAGGAAGAATTGGGGCGGGTGTCTTTGCCCCATGGACCTTATAGCATTATGTGTGAAGGGAGGAGCAGGGACTGGAAGAAAATTCTGGCATAGAAATGGCATCTGAGTGCCACCATCATCAGCCCTGGCTGAGAAACAGCCACGCTATGGGCTGAGAGGGGCAGGGAGCAGTTCAGAGTTTGCAGAGCCTGAAAGCTGATTCCTCAACTCTGGTGGCCTCTGGTGATGGCCAGGACAGATGCCATTCGTGAACTGCCACGTGTCGCCTTCAATGCACCCACAGAACGGTTTGGGTTGGAAGGGAATTTAAACCTCGTCTTGTTCCACCCCCTTCCACAGGCTGGGACACCTTCCACTATCCCGGCTTGCTCCAAGCCCTGTTCCAAGTGGCCTTGGATGCTTCCAGGGATGGGGAAGCTAAGTTTCTTAATGAGCTTAACTTAATCCAGATCTGCAATCCTTTAGCCACGCAAGCTCCTGGGAAGCAAAACCTCATCACCACACGGGCTCCTCAGATCCTTGGTGTCGCATCTCCTTCCTCCCACTGGCTGTGTCTCCGCTGCTCCAGACACATCACACCAGGAAAACCATGGCTGGGGCACATAAAGGGAATGGGACCAGGGATGAGCTCACCAGCCCGCTGAAATGCGCAATGCCTTTCAGTGCACAATTAACAAAAAATAATTGCAACACTTATTCCTACACTTTTTTCTCGGAGGGATGAGGAGCAAAGCCTGATCCCTGCGCTTCACACCCACAGCGCCTGTCAGCTCTGCTGCCCGTGCACTTTAACATTTTCCAGCTCTTTAATATTTATCACCTCTGCTGCTTTGTATTACTCATCAGCTATTCCTGGCCAGAGGAAATGTCCTGTCGGGTTCTGGAGCGTGCACGTTCCCTGCTCTTCGAGGGGGCCACGAGTACAACAGCACCTCTCAAACACGCACTCACTGCTGGCCCAGCACGGCCTCCCGGGGCTTTGGAGAGACAGGAGACTCGGACAAGCCACTCCATCCCCTCACAGTGGCTTTCCAAAGGCCACCAGGATGTCTTCAGCCCGCAGGAGAGGAGACACAGCCTTTTTGGAAGGTACAGGAACACTTCCACCAGCATATCCTGCTGATCCCTGCAGAAACACCCCTTAGGAAGTTCACCTGAGCATCCTTCCCTGCTTCACTCGCCGTTGCTTTCCAAGTCTCCTCCCAGCCCTGTGATTAACCACGGGTCTGCCAGCAGCTTTGCCTGCTTGCAGGATTTCTGCCAGCTGCTGGGGGCTCCCAGTAAGGATATATATAATAAAATGCAGCAAGTCAAGCTATGCAGGAGCCTGTGGGTTGCTGCACCTGCAGTTGTTTCATTTAAGACGTAGCTCTGAGTTAAGACTGGTTCTAAAGAGCATTGCAAAGACGACCACCTTCTAGTGGTCATGTTCAGAAGAAGAACCAGCCCAGGCACAGCACTACCCAGTATCACAGCATTTTTATCTTTACCCTCCTCTCCTACTAATTTAAAAGAAGCTTTCTGCCTGAAGCTTAATAAAAGTGAAGCCACCTGACCACGTCCTCGCTCCGCCACCCTCCAGGCGCAGCTGAGTCTTCTCGTGCCAGCAGCCAGTTTATCCAAGTGACACAAATGAGGTCACAGGAGCTTTCTATCAGCAAGCAGCATCTGGGAGGCAAGGTGTGGGATCCTGCAGCTCAGCCCAAGGGAGGGATGTTCATGCACATTTAGGTGCAGAAATGGAGGCAGAGAGATTAAGTGACTTCCCCCGAGCGAGTGATGGTTGGTGGGGTTTAATTTGGGATGGAATGAGATGGAATAGAATAGAATAGAATAATTTCATTTGTAAGGGAACTGCAATGACCAGCAAGTCCAAGTTGCAATTGGGGAGGTCCTTTTCTTCCTGTCCCTGCTGGATAGGCTCCTTTTGGAAGTGCTTAATCCAAAGGAAAGAAAGCCTTTCCTTTTCACAGACGTCCTTTCCACCTCCTGCTGCTCCAAATGCTTCCCCAGCCCATTTGGATGCCTCTCACATGCCTGCTCCAGCCCAGGCAGCTGCCCTGCCCTGCGTGGGGGATGTTTGCATTAACATTGACTGTCGTAGCTGCTTGGATGAGACCTATCCCAGAAGCACCAATAAATTGCTGAATGCATTGATCCAGACGTGACTCAGGAGCCACCACTGAATAATCTCCCTCGGCACCTTCCCCTGGCTGAGCTCGGGCAGAGTTTCTGCTCCCCTCAGCAAAGCAGTGGATGTCTCTTCCATCTTGCACTTCTCCAGGGGCAGGCCAGCTTCAGTGACACGTGGGGGCTATTGATTTCTGTAATGAATGGATGGATTTTCCCCTCCTGCGCTCACACCTCCTCCCTCTCCCGTGGAATAATTCAGCGCCTCTGTCATTTACTGCCCAAATGCCTCTCCGAAGTGCAAACACGCAGCCTTTCCCTGCTGGAATTGTGTGCTGCCTCCAAAGCCCTGACCTTGGCTTCCACTGTTTTTCTCCTGATCTCCTCTGATCTTGCCTCCAGGAGGGATGATTTAAACCAGTGCAGGGAGGCAAGGATCCCCGGCAATAGAGAACACGGAAGTTTCCCTCCCCAGAAGGAAGGTGCGTGGCCAGAGTGGTTGGGAAAGCTCAGGCTGTGTGTCTGAGGCTGCAGGGTTGCCTGGGAAAGGTGGTGGGGAAGCTTGTTGGGATGGACTGAAGGAGATTCCCATGCTGCAGGGATCTGCTCTTAAATAGGAGCAGAGCAGATGTTTTGGTGGTTGAGAAGCTGAAGGAATTGCAATTCGGGGGTTTGCAGTTGTGGGTTGAGGAAAATCTTTGGTGTCACTGGGGTCAGCTGAGAAGTTACCCAGAGAAGTTGTGGACTCTCCATACCTGGAAGTGTTCAGGACCAGGATGGATGGAGTTTGGAGCAATTTGGGATAGTGGAAGGTGTTCCTGCCCATGGCAGGGGGTGGGACTGGATGATCTTTAAGGTCCCTCCCACCCCAAACCACTCTGGGATTCAGTGAGGGCCTCGCCCCCAATCCAAAATGCCCTTTCCCTGCTTCCCCCAGCTCCTCCCCCAGGAACCCCCTCCCACCACCCACTTCTCCCCAGCCAGGTCCCTGTAGCTGATCTGAAGTGCCACAGCCCATCTCCTCCTTTTGGGACCCTTCTCTTCCCGTCACCCCACCTTCAAGTGACCTGTCCTGCACCCTGCTGCTGGTGGCTCTTGGCCACGGCTCAGGGGACAGCTCTGCAGGGGAGGGACGTGCCAGCACCCTGGGCACGTGTTCCAAGGAGCCCTGCAGCAGTGCCCGGGTGCAGCCTGGCACTGCCTGTCAGCCCTCCTGCCCCTAAAAGTCCTGCCTGGCCCTCCACAGGAGTCAGGACCTCAGACATCGTGGGATGTGGCATTTGTCACCACCTGTGTTTGCAGAGGTTTGGAAAGACCTGCCAACAGACCTGGCTGGAAGGAGCTCAGAGAGATGTCCTGCCCACAAACCTGGGATTGCAGAGCATCCACAGGGAGCTGGGATTTGACACAACTCCTGCATTACCAACTCCCAGTCTGGCTCAGGTTGCCCTTTGCCTCCACGGCCACGGCCTGACCAGTTAAAAATTTGCAGCTGACTCTGAGCGTGTCAGCCCAGGACATAAATCCTTCAAATCCTAGTCTAAAACTTCAGGTATTTGAGCCCTAAACTTCAAGTTTTTGAGCTTCCTAAGCAGGTAGGCCATGGCAGGCAGACACAGGAAGGCCTGGCCAACACTAATGACTGGCCTAGACCACCAAAAGATTCATCATTTCATCTTCCATCCTCCTCTGCCTCCCAAAGACCATCCCACATGTTGGCCCAGACCTCAACACCCAACTAGGAACAGTCCCTATGTGCCCTCTCCTGCCACCAAGGGGAGTGTCCAGGTGGGTTCAGAGCCCTTTTTTTTTAGGTTCAAACTCCTTCCTGTGGATTCAAACTTCTTCTTGTGTATTCAAACACTTTCTTGTAGGTTAAAACCCTTTCATGTGGGTTTAGATCCCTCCTTGTGTGTTCAAATCCTTTTTTTATTGTTTCAAATCCCTTCCTGTGGGTTCAAACCCCTTCTGTATGTTCAGACCTTTTCTTGTGGGTTCAAATCTGCTCCCTCTGCATTCAAATCCCTTCTCGTGATTTCAAATCTGCTTCCTGTAGATTCACATCCTTTCTTGTAGATTAAAACCCTTTCTTGTGGGTTCAAAACCCTTCTTGTAGGTTCAAATCCCTTCTTGTAGTTTCAAACCCCTTCCTATAGGCTCAAATCCTTTCTTGTAGGTTTAAATCCCTTCTTGTGGGTCCAAACCCTTTCTTGTGGGTTCAAATCCTTCCTGTAGGTACAAATCCCTCCTTGTGTGTTCAAATCCCTTTTTATTGGTGCAAATCCCTTCCTGTGGGTACAAATCCCTCCTTGTGTGTTCAAATCCCTTTTTATTGGTGCAAATCCCTTCCTGTGGGTACAAATCCCTCCTTGTGTGTTCAAATCCCTTTTTATTGGTACAGATCCCTTCCTGTGGGTTCAAATTCCTTCTTGTGGGTTCATACCGCTTCCTGTAGGCTCAAATCCCTTCTTGAGGGTTCAAATCCCTTCTTGTCGTTTCAAGCCCCTTCCTGTAGGTTCAAACCCTTTCTTGTAGTTTCAAATCCTTTCTTGTGTGTTCAAATCCATTCTTGTGGGTTCAAATCCCTCCTTGTGCGTCTAAATCCCTTTTTATTGGTTCAAAGCCCTTCCTGTGGGTTCAAACACCTTCCTGTGGGTTCACACCTCTTCCTGTGGGTTCCAACCCCTTCTTTGCTACACGTGAAGACAGGACTTGACCTTGGCCATCAAATATCCCAGACAAATCCATCAATCCCCCCTGAGCTGACTGAGGAGACAAAGCTCTCAGGTTCCTGTGTTGGGGCTGCTGGGCAGGATATCCAACTCTGGAACACCTCCTGGGACATGGCAGCGTGTCAGGAAGGCTCTCGTCTGCTGGCTCCAAGGGTGGCCCGGAGAGGATTTTGCCGGGGCTCGATTCCCTGCCGCCAGAAACGCTCCCTGGGCCGCGCCGGGTGGCCGGGTGCCAGCGGGCCGGGTTTCCACCATGGCCTCATGAGGACACTCTGCTGGAAAGAGGATGCTGCATTTCCACCGTGGCCTCATGAGGACACTCTGCTGGAAAGAGGATGCTGCAGGCTTGAGTCATCTCCAGGCTCCGGAGGGAATTAAAGTCTCCACCTCCCACCCCCCTGCCTGCGTGTCCTGCCACTTGAGGTGACAGCCAAAAGCAGGACACCGAGCCTGCGCCTTTTAAAGCAGCGTTGGGAGCGAATCCCTTTCCCCGTGCTTTCCTCGTGCAGCCTTTTTCCCTGGCGTTTATGGAATATTTTGCGTCATATGTTCACCCCCTCTGATACCCCAAGCCCCTGGGGTGCCCCAGAATGCTCCAGCTGGTCACAGCTTTTCCTGTGAAGCTCAAGCTCATGTGACTGGAAATCTCTCTGCAGCCACCGCAGTTGACCCAAGTCTCCTCAGATGGGATTTCCTTCCTTACTTCAGCTGTTCAAAAGCGGGAAGGCTGATCCAAACTCATCCTCTCTATTCTGTCATTTATCAACAAAGCTAAAGAGAGATTTCCAGAAAGCCACTCATCCCGTCTCCAGATAAGTGTCTGCAACACCTCCCACGGATTTCCTGTCTCCTTCCCTTGACTGCAGAAGGGTCCAGACGACCGACTGAGAGCTGATGGCTGATACCAGATGTCTCCCATCTCCTTGGCATCACTTCCCTATCAGATGCCTCTCACCTCCTTGCTGTCATTTGGAGAAGTCATTTTGAGGAATCACTTGTACTTACCCCATGGAAAAGATTTGGGGGACACGGAGGCTGTGGCAGTGCCATGCCAACAGGTAGGAAGGTAATTGTCCTGTGGGGAGCAAAGTTCATGCTAAAATGGAATGCATTCCCATCTGACAGCTGGAATGGGAGCTCCCAGAGCTGGCTGGGATATTTTTTGTTTCCATCATCTCTTAATTTGGCTTTTTTTTCCCCCGTGGAGCAAATGCACAGCTTTGGGAAGGTGACGCATGCCATGAGTAATTCTTGTCTAGAACAGACCCTATCCCACAGTTTCCATGTCCTTCCCCACCCAGAGGAGTGGTACTGCCTTCCAATGGAATCCCCATGGAGATCAATTCCGTGCATAATCATAGAATCACAGAGAGATCGAGCTTGGAAAATTTCTTAAAGATCGTCAAGTCCAACTGTTGACCCAGCAGGGTCAAGTCTGCCACTGACCCATGCCCCCGAGTGCCACATCCACACATCTCCTAAACCCATCCAGCGTCCCGGTTCCCTGGGAGCAGAGCCTGATCTCCCCCCAGCTGCCCCCTCCTGTAAGGGAGTTGTGCAGAGCCAGAAGGTCCCTCCTGAGCCTCCTTTTCTCCAGGCTGAGCCCCTTTCCCAGCTCCCTCAGCCACTCTTCATCAGACTTGTGCTCCTGACCCTTCCCCAGGTCCGTTTCCATTGGAAATGCTCCAGCATCTCCCACTGGCTTCTCCAAGGCATCCCTGAAGGAGCTGGAGACCAGGGCCAAGACTCACAGGCACCTGGCACTGTTTCAGAGGATATCAAAGATATCCATGGACTGCTGGCAGGTGGGATACAGGGCATGAAGAAGACCTCTGCCCTTCTAGACCCACATCTGAGGGTGCACTGAGCTGCCCAGAGCATCTTGAATGTTTTGGAGCTCCTGGGTCTCAGGCCAAAAGGGGAATCTCTACAGCAACAGGCCATGGAACCAGGCAGGACAATTCCACCCTGCCATGGACAAGATAGAGGCATCTCCTCCTCTTCCTCACTCTATTCCCTGCTCCATCGATCTGTTTCCCATGGGAATCTTACCCCTGCTGCCCAAAGCAGCTGGAAGAATCCCTTGCTGTGAGACTGACAGCACAGTCTGCATGTCCCTGCAAGCCACAGCTACCAGGACATTCTGTCCTTGCAGCCTCCAGGGCCGCTGGTCCCCCTGTCACCAGCTCAAAGATGTCACTGCTCAGTGCTTGGAGAAGGGGACAGCACCCAAAGGGGGTTTGGGAGCTCCCTTGGTGGGTTTGTAGGCGCAAAGAGCAGAACATGGACAGAATAAATCTCCCTGGACAGCTTTGCTTGTTATGGGAGCAAATGGAGAAGGCTGGGAAGTGTGAAGGAGCAGGACAACAGTCATGGAGTGGAGCCAAGACACTTCTCACAAATCCTTAGCTCTGGTGTTGGAGCAGTTCTGTGAGTAAGTGCAACCCCTTCCATTGTTTCCTTTAGGGCTTTTCATCAGGAAGCCAAATCTAATCCTCAGTAACCATATTCTTCGTTCCCAACTGTTTTTTCGACCCTTGCACCCCTTCAACCCCACATTAAAGTTACTCATAAACAGATCCTGTTCTCCTCAACCTTCTGATCGCTATTTCAGACATTCTTTATTTTAGCAATAGGTAAAATAAACTCATCCCTGGCTGCAGTGCAGGGTTGAGAGACCCAGGCATGGAACCCAGGAGCCCTGGCTCCCAGGTATCACTGATATTTTTATGATAGCAACACTAAAAGGCTTCTGCTGAGATCAGAGTTGGATTGTGCCGAGTCTGGAGCGCACACAGAGTAAGAGACAGCTCTTGCCCTAAAGGATTTACAATCTAAACTGACAAGGACAGAACCACAGCAAAAGAAAGGATGTGTTATTAACAGCAGGGGACCGAGGCGCTGAGAGATGCAATAAATCGCCTGCAGTCACACCGGGAGCTTCTGGAGGAGCCAAAACCTGACCCTTGGTTTCCCACCGACGCTGCCTCAGCCAGCAGGGAAGGAGCGCACCGGGAATCTGGGTGAGTTGGGAATTTTGCTGATGGGTCAGGTGAGGTCAGGAAGCCTGCCAAAAACCACAGCCCCTGACAAAGGCATTCTTGCCCCTGCCCCAGCCTTATTTATGTATGGCTGGGAGGGAGGAGAAAAGCCCCTTCCGACACCACCACCCCCAGTGTCATCATCATCCCAACTGGTGTTTGTTCGCTCAGACAGGGCCCCTCCAAACCCTGTTAGAGGGGTCAGGGCTGAGGCTGAAAAACCACTCCAGGTACTTTTACAGACTGGCAGGAGTCACAGAATCATGGAATACTTGAGGCTGGAAAAGACCTTTAAGGTTGTCTCGAACTGTTAGCCCAGCCCCACCACCACGGTCACCACTACACCATGTCCTCAGGTGCCACGTCCACACAATTTTTGAACACTTCCAGGGATGGTGACTCCACCACTTCCCTGGGAAGCCTGTTCCAGTGCTTTACGACCCTTTCTCTAAAGAAATTTCTCTTAATATCTAATCTAGGAAGGGGAAACTGAAATCACTTTTCCTTAGAGGAAGCTTGCCTGAAAGAGTGGGTTCCAGGGGACACCTGTGTGAGAGAGTGACCCTCAGCAAGTTTGCTCTATAGGGCATAAAACTGTGCTGAGACTTGTTGGTAATTTCTGAGCCTTCTCAGGACATCTCAAAGCACAGTGAGATTGTCCCACCTGTCTGTGCACACCTGCCCTGCAACACTCAGTGTCCTGAGACTTGGGGAAAAATAAAATCCCTTTATCCACTTTTACAGAGGCTGCTGCTACATTTGTCATGGGCTCGGACTGTCCCAGAGGAGGTTCAGGTTGAACATCAGGAGGAATTTTCTCATGGAAAGGGTGATCAGGCATTGGACGGGGCTGCCCAGGGAGGTTTGGAGTCCCCATCCCTGGAGGTGTCCAAGGAATGCCTGGATGTGACACTCAGAGATCTGGGCTGGGTGATGAGGTGGGGATCAGTCACGGGTTGGACTCGATGGTCTTGGAGGTCTTTTCCAACCTGGGTGATCCTGTGGTTCCATGATTTTTGAGATTTTGCTTTTGACATAATTTCCTGTACCATTACCTAGCCTACCAAATCTCCTTAACTCTCAGGGATGGATTTGAACCACAGCAGTGATGCAGACTTTTACCATTCAGCAGAACCCCCAGATCTGAAGAGTTTAGGATTAGGTATGGCAGGGTTTGATTTCAGTGGAAGACAATGAGTAAATTTAGGTTCTTGACTTATCACATCCAGCCCTGTATCTCATTTAGGTGCTTGTTGTCCATCCCTGGTCCATTCCAGACATTTGGTTGTCATGGAGTCATAGAATCATTTAGGTTGGAAAATACCACTAAGATCATCGATTCCAGCCATCAACCCAGCACCACGTGTTCACCACTGACCCATGTCCCCGAGTGCCACATCTACACAGCTTTTAAATCCATCCAGGGATGGTGACACCAAAACTTCCCTGGGCAGCCTGTACCAGTGCCTGACAACCATTTCAGTGAAGAATTTTTTCCTAATAGCCAATCTAAATCTCCCCTGGTGCAGCTTGAGGCCGTTTCCTCTCATCCTGTCCTTGTTCCCTGGGAGCAGAGCCCAACCCCCCCCCCGGCTGCCCCCTCCTGTCAGGGAGTTGTGCAGAGCCAGAAGGTCCCCCCTGAGCCTCCTTTTCTCCAGGCTGAGCCCCTTTCCCAGCTCCCTCAGCCACTCCTGGTCCTCCAGCCCCTTTCTCAGCTCTGTTCCCTTCCCTTCCCTGGACGTGTCATGACACTGGTTTCTGCTCTGGAGCCGTATCCAGCAGGATTCCACTCCTCAGACTAGCACAGCCATGATTTAGGAAATCAGAGTAAATTGCCCATGGTGTCTTGCACAGCAAAACCTGTATTTCTGAGATCACCCTGCCTCCATTCAGTCATAGATCCATCTTTTTGTGTAAATGCCTCCCTTTCTCCCTTTCCCTAGAACCCAGGCTGGATTAGGAATGCTTTTGATATCAATAAATACATTACTGCTGCGGGTGCTCTCAACATCTGCGTGTGAACCCTTGGACGCAGCCACGGCAACGGGGAATTCAAATGATCTGTCTGATCTCATCCTTCTGCTTGGGGAAGCAAACATTCCCATGAATTATTCGTGTCCAATCCTGGAGTCCCCGTGTGCTCCCGAGCGCTAACAGGCCCTTTCCTTACATGGTATTTATGGAGCAGAAGCATCAGGTAAGGAACGAGCAGTTTTAGGGCTCGTGTCATTCACCGGGCCAAGAAAAGGAATTGTTTGTAGCATCGAGCTTTGTTCCAGTCTCCAGGATCTCATATAAAGTAATTAACTGAGAATTTCAGGGTCAGTATCTGGCCCTGAGGCCAACAGGAAGAATCTGGCCACATCCACGCTCCGGAACACTCCGAGCCTTCAAAACCGGGTGGGCACATCCAGAGCCTGCAGGGAATGGGATACAGACAGCAGGGCAGCTCCTCCACAGCTTGTTCTCCCATCAAACAGGAAGGACAGGATGTAATAATGCCTTATGTCGATTTATTGCAAACATTTCATATTCTCAGTGTTCCACGGGAAACCATCTCCAGTGCCATGAGCTCAAGGCAGTCTGAGAGAGCTGCTGCCTCTACAAAGCCTTAGTCCTGCACAGGATCCTGTCCCCAAACACTGAGAGCCTGCTCACTGCTGGACAGCCCCTGGAGGAGGGCAAAGCCTTCAGGATGTGACCCCACAACTCATTACTAGGGCTTTAGGAGTGTCCTTGGGTCTAGTTTTCATCATAATTAGAATGATTATTTTGCATTTTGCTCCTGATCCATCCCAGCACCAAAAAAAATCGCCTCGGCTCAAGCGGATTTTTGTGTTTGGGCTTTGCAATCTGCCCCCCTCCCTCTCCCCTGGCCTCCCTCAGTGAAAGTTAATTTAGGACAGCAGCCTTCAAGTGAAAAATGGTGTTTTTCGGGAAGCACCAACTGAGGGCAGCTGTCCATGCAGGAAGGGGCGATCCTTGCTTTTAGGAATATCAAGGACAAGTCCCCAGGAGGCAAAGCCATGCCTGCAATTCCTGCTGTTACCCCGATCCAAGTCAGGGAGCTTCTTGGTCATTGCCACAGCACCATCCCTGCCAGAATCATTTCAAGAAAAAACAGTAAACAACCAACAGTAACACGGCTTTTCTTCATGGACCAGGTTGTTCTCAGCCAAGAAAACGTTCCCTAATAACAGGATTCCACCATGATGGTGTCACCAAAGCCTGGCAACACCACTCAAGAGCCCCTGATTTTAAATGAGGTATTTTACTTCCCAGCAGTGAAAACTGCAGAGCCTTCACCCACTCCTCTGAATAATGGGAGTGTTTCTGCAAGCTTGCCATGGTAATTTAAAATCAATTTTACTTTGGTTTCCCATTATAACTTTTGCTATAGGAAATTAACACTTTAGTAAATCACCTATCGCTGCAAAAACAACAGAGTGCAATAAATGGTAGTGCCTGTGAGGTTTGGTTGGTTTGCAGTGAAAAAAAAATCCTAATGGATATAATAATGTAATGGTGTGATAATGGAAATACGTATTTTGGTAGAATCAGAGAATAGTTTGGGCTGTAAGGGGCCTTTAAAGGCCATCCAGTGCTACACCCCTGCTGCGGGCAGTGACATCTTCAACCCAGTTTGCTCAGGGCTCTGTCCGGCTTGGCCTTGGACAGCTGCAGGATGGGCTGTACCCCTTGGATGTACCCTTTGGAGGAGCCAGCATGGTGAAAGCATCACCCCTGTGCGTGCAGGACGGTCACAAGCCCCACAGCCAGTGCTGGGGGGGATATGAAGGTGATAAATAAAGCTCACTCCAGCCTGTGGCCCTGCAAATCATTTTGGAGATCTGAACCCAGGTCCTCTGCTGTCTCAGCTGGCTTCACCAATGCATTACAAGGTACAGCAGAGGACCCTGTTCACCCTCCTGTTTTTGGGACATGATGCTCAAACCCCCTGGTGATGCTGTTGTGAAATCCAGATCTCTTACTCCCATGGCAAATAAATTGCTCCATTGCTCCTGGAGTTATGGGCCTCATTTTCTGATGGTTTTCTGCCTGTTTTCCCAGCAGTGAGCAGGAATTACAGAATAGACCAGTTAACTCCAGCTCTTCCCATGACCACCACTTCAATAAAAACCATGCAAAAGCGATGATGAAAAAAAAAACCCAAAATCCAACTGTCTCTGAGTTCCCCCATTTAAATTGCTACAGCCATTCAAAAGCCAGGTGTTTCCTGCCATCCAAACCTCCAGATTATTCGGCCCAGCTCTTTAAATGCACAGGACAGAAAAAAAAGGTGTTAGGCTGGGCCTTCATCTCCTCTCCTGATGATTCCTGCTTTCAGCCCTTGCTGTCAGCAGTCCCCTCCCAGCACCAGCGGAATCAAAGGTGGAACCAGCTCCGACACGAGGAATAACAAAAGCGCCGGCACCGCTCTGGAGCCGCGAGTCATTAGGAAGTTCCTGCCTCTCTCCCAGTCGCGCGTTAATGAGCACCGGGAGAGCTGGGGATGGTTTGGCTCTGCGTTTGAGAGCCGGCTCGGGAGCTGGAACCTGCCGTTCTGTGGATTCCATGGGAAAAATTGCTCCCCTCCCAGGCGCCAAAAAATCCTCATCAAAACTGGCGTGCGCGGGCGGATCCAAAGGATGGAGATGGAGGATGGATGGGGATGGATGATGGATGGATGGCTCCTGCGGAGCCCAGTTGCAGAAAGCCCCTCTGATCTCTCCATTTATCTCCCCTCATTTTTTCTGAGGCGTTTTGGGGTGGATGTGTGAATTTTAAGTGAAAAATGACTTTGGGATTAATACCAAGGGTGCAGGGCATGAACAACAAATGGACAAGCCAGGGTGGATGTTGAGCGTGGGCTTAACAAGAACCTCCTCAAAGGTCTGGAGATCCTGGATGGGATAAAGGCTCTGGTTTGCCTTTCTCAGCTTGGGACTCCTTGTAAAACAACGGCAAGGAGGTAAAATTGGAACAGAAAGGCCACGCCTACACCTGCAAATCTGCCTTCCAGCTCTTGGTCTGCCTCTTCCCTGTACATGCCAAGGTATGGGAGACACACCCCATATGGACATGGTTAGCTACTTCAGAAGATGAAATATGGAGAAAGGAGACCATCTTGGACCCAAAAAAGCCCACTTCCCATGAATTCCAGAATGGGTCAGGTTGGAAGAGACCACAGTGGCTCCTCTGGTGCCACCTCCCTGCTCCAGCAGGGCCATCCCAGAGCACAGGGCACAGGATTGTGTCCAGACGGGTCTGGAATATCCCCAGTGAGGGAGACCCCTCTGGACAATCTGTTCAGTGCTCGGGCACTGCACAGGAAAGTTCCTCCTCATGTCCAGGTGGAACTTCCTGGGATCAGCTCCTGCCTGTTCCTCTGGTGCCATTCCTGGGACCCCAGAGCCAGAGCCTGAGCCCTGCCCTGAGCCCTCCCTGCAGACAGGGACACACAGGGCTGAGGGCCCCTCTCAGCTGGGGCTCCTCTCAAGGCTGAACAGCCCCAGCTCCCTCAGCCTTTCGTCATCAGGGAGATGCTCCAGGCCCTTCATCAACTTTGTTGCTGGATCTGCTCCAGGAGCCCCATGTTTCTCCCATCCTGAGGAGCCCAGACCTGGACACAGCACCCCAGAGGTGCCTCACACGGCTGAGCAGCAGGGCAGGATCACTCCCTGACCTGCTGGAAATGCTCTTCCTGGTGCACCTTCGGATCCCTTTGGCTTTCCTGGCCCCCCAGGGCACTGCTGGCCCATGGACAGGCAGTTGTCCATCAGGACACCCGGATCCTTCTCTGCAGAGCTGCTCCAGGTCACCCCCAGCCTGTGCTGGTGCTTGGGGTTGTTCCTCCCCAGGTGCAGGACCTGCATTTCCCTTTGCTGAATTTCAGACAGTTCTCTGCCCATCTCTCCAACCCATCAAGGTCCCTCTGACGGGCGGCACAGCCCTTGGGGTGATCGGCCACTCCTCCCAGCTTTGTGTCATCACTGAACTTCTTGAGGAGGCACTTGTCCCTTCATCCAAGTCATTAATGAGCAAGTCAAACAGTTCTGGGCCCAGTATTGAACCCTGGGGGACACCACAAGTGACAGGCCTCCAACCAGACCCTGTGCCACTGATCACAACCCTCTGGGCTCTGCTGTTCAGCCAGTTCATGGAATCACAGCATCATTAAGGTTGGAAAAGACCTTCAAGATCTAAGTCCAACCAGTAAGTTAAGGCAGCCAGGTCCAGCCCTAAACCATGTCCCTAAGCACCACATTTATGATACAGTTCTCAGTCCAGCTCATCCACTCTTCCAGTCCACATTTCCTGAGTTTATCTGACAGATATGGTGGGAGACAGAGTCAAAAGCCTTGCTGAAGTCCAGGTACACAAAACCCACTGCTCTCCCCTCATCCATCCAGGTGGTTGTCTCATTGCAGAAGGCAATTGGGTTGGCCAAACATGATTTCCCTTCAGTGAATCCATGCTGACAACTCCCAATTGCCTTTCCCGACAGTGGTGTTTTCCCACTTAGAGCGTTTCCTTTTGACAAATGGGCATCTCCCTTCGGGGGACAGCAAACAGAGTCACTGGAAAATGCCTCCCTTGTGTTAATGAGCATTTTGCAGATGTGCAGGGACCCCCACCCCGTGGGTGAGAACACAGTGATGCGCTGAGAGCTCTGCAGAGCCTCCTGGGAGCTGGCAGGGTGTCTCCTAGGCTTCCTGGTGCACAGCAAGTCCTGTGGGATTGCTCGTGCCATCCCACACCACTATGGACTTGGATGGACAGGCAGGAGGAGAAGGAAAAGCAGTAATAAATGAAGCCTTCCTTGCCCCATCCTCTCTCATCCCAAATCAGCAGGAGGCTGCCTGTGCCTGGGGTGCCACGTCCAAGACAATCACGGCTGACAGCGCCTTCGAGGGACGCTGTCAAAGACTTTTAAGCTCATGAATCAGCAAGGGGAAGATTTCCTGACCGACTTCATGGGAAGGAGCCCCTTTGCAGACATGATGGGAGTGCCATCTGCAGCCAGTGTGGCTTCACCCCTGGTTCCCAGAGCCTGACAGAGCTCCAGGTTGGTGCCACCACCCCTGAAGGTGAGGGTTGGGTCACAGAGGCAGGAGGAGAGTCTGAGTGAGGGGCCAGGGATGAGGAGGTCTGTGTGGAACACTTTTGATGGGTGCATGGTGGCAATGCTGCGATGCAGCCACACCTGGTGTGATGGGGAGATCCCCTTGGCTTCTCTTCCTGGTCCGTGTTTTTGTCATGGTTTGGGGACTGCAAGTCTCCATGAGATATTGGCAGCACCTCGAGGTTTGTGGGGAGCGGATGCTCAGGGCTCCAGGTTATTCCTGACTCCAACACCAGATGTCTGATGTCAGCTGGGAATCCTCTGCAGCCCAGGGAGAGCAAGGGGCAGGTGCAGAGGGTGACTCGTGTCACACAGCCAGCCTCCCACAGTGTCATCCTCTGGAGGACTCGCTCTCTGGGATGGGGAGAGGGAGGATGAGCTGGGACTCTTTCCTCTATCCCAGGTTGCTCCAAGCCCTGTCCAGCTGGGCCTTGGACACTTCCAGGGATCCAGGGGCAGCCACAGCTTCTCTGGGCACCCTGTGCCAGGGCCTCACCACCCTCACAGCCAAGAATTCCTTCTCAATATCCCATCTAACGCTGCCCTCTGGCAGTGGGAAGCCATTCCCCATGTCCTGTCCCTCCAGCCCCTTGTAAATGGTCGCTCCCCATCTGTCTTGTAGCCTCCCTTCAGGTACTGGAAGGTCACAATTAGGTCATCCCAAAGCCTTCTCCAGGCTGAACAATCCCAATTCTCCCAGCCTTTCCTCACAGTAGAGCTGCTCCATCCCCCTAATTAACACCTCCATGTCCTTCCTGTGCTGTGCCCCAGGGCTGGGACAGCTCTGCAGGTGGGGTCTCACCTGAGCGGGCCAGAGGGGCAGAATCGCCCCTGCCCTGCTGCCCACGCTGGGGGATCAGCCCAGGGCAGGGGGCAGTTGGGATGGGTCATGTCTGGCCGCCGGAGCCCTGCCTCAGGCCGAGATAAATTAGGAATTAATTTCTATTAAATACCTCATTTGGAATTCTCTCCATTGCCAGAGTACCAGGTGGGGTGAACCCCACGCTTCTGGTCCAGCCATTCTCCTATTCAGAAATTGCCTCTATATTCACCCGAATCCTCTTTCCCACACCAGACCCTTGCACCACTTTCATCTTTCCCAGGATTTTTCCCACAGATCTTTTTACGTAATGATTCTGGAATTCATTTCTAAACAGTTTTGATTTTTTTTTTTTACATTTATAAGCACCACACAGGACAACGGATTCCAAGGAAAAATACATAGTGAACAAACACACCATGTATATAAATACATACCTTAAACATAGATATAGGTTCATATATATGTGCAAACCTATATGAATCCATGGCTTCTTTATTCATTTGAGGTGCATATAGCTGCATATAGAGAGGTATATGGCATATAGAAATAATAAAATTTGCTTTATGAGCTATATATTTATATAAATAAACCATATATGACCATATATGTGGTTTATTTTTTCATTTCTACATCTGTACAAACAATCTCCTGCTGGCAGAGAGGTGAAACCAGGAATTGCTGTCTGATGTAAAGATGGGAATTCAGTTTTGAGGTCAAACTGGGGTAAATAAATGAGCATTTTGATGGTTTTGTGTAAAAGACTTGGAATGATTTGGGAAAGCTGTTTTTAGGAATGTAGGGAATGTCACTTCTCGGCAAAACTGTTCTTCCTGATTGTATTTTGTTTTTTAAACTTCACATTCAGCACCTGCCATTCGTAGTGACCCACTGCTGTGCGACATTATCACGGCACAACAAATCATAAAATAACACAAAATAAAATAAAGTAAAATAAAATAAAATAAAATAAAATATTAAAGGCAGCAGTAGCTTCATACAGACGGAATTATTGTCATTGGAAAGGCAAAGGGTTTGCTCATGGATGATGCAAGGAAGCAGCTAAAGACAAGGAGAAAAGTTGCTCTATCAGGTTGCTGCTCCACGTGGAGGCATCAAGAGACCATGGCCAAGCTCTCCCTGTCCTTTCCCCACCCCGACATTCCCGGAGACATTACATGAGCTGAACTTTGCTCATATTCTGGCATTTCCCTCAGTGCTCCCACTCCCCCCTGCCTTTCTCTGGTTTCCCTCCCGAGCTGCAGACGGCGGGTCTGGGCAGAGTCTCCCTGGAGCCACGGCAGCAGAGATCGTATCTCTGCTCCTGGATGCTGGGGAGGGAGGGATGGAGGAGCCTCTCCAGCCGTGGATGTGTGATGGGATCAGCTCTCAGCTACCCCATCCCCGCATCCCATCCCTGCATCCCCTTCTCTGCCACTCCCATCCCCCGGTCTTTGCTCTGGGAGGAGGCGTAGCTTTAAATTTGACCTAAAAAGAGCATTGAAGTGACTCGTTGGGTTATGGACAGACCCACACGCGGATCCCGAGCTGAGAGAAAGGAATCTCGTTCATACCAATTCATGAATCCGAGCTCGGACGCGGATCTGACAAACTGCGGTTGCAGAGATGTTCCCCTCCTGCCACCCCAGCCCTGGGGTTTAGTTCAGCTCTTGGTAATCTCAAGACTAACAGGCCTAGGGGGGTATTTTATTAATGCCTTGGTGTCTGGGGAGGGGGGAAATCAGCCAGAAATCTTCTCCCTGGACCAAGTGCAAATCAGGGCAAAGAGGAAACGTTCTCCACCACGGAGACGTGGCTGTGCCACCCAGGAGAGCTGGGGGATGACGCCATGGGAAGCGGTGAATATCTTGCTGTGCAGGAAAGGGAAGCAGCCAGGATCCAGCTCTTTGCCTCTCCTAGAAAATCACTAAAGCAAGCAATAGTAATTGGAGAGCTACTTGTAAGCCGGGCATCTTCTCCCCTGCTAAAAGCTTTGCCTGTAGCGCTGAAGGAGCGGCTTGTGATAAATATATATATATTAAAAATATCTGCTCTGACAAGCGTGAAGCTGGAGAGGCAGGGAGGCAGGGGAGGAGGTAAGGCGGGTAGGAAGCACAGATCAAAATGTTTTGCTGCTCCTAATTAAATCCACCAACCTGTTTGTAACAAAACCCTCTCTCGGTCAACAGGAAGAGAGGGGGACGAGGAGCTGTCACTGCCCGATGGCCACAGTGGCCAAGAGCTCCCTGAGGCTCACGCAGGAGCACGGGGGCCTGGGAGTCCTTACACGGGGATCTGAGCTTCAGGAAAACCTCCAGCCATCTGTGCCAGAGGAGGCAGAGCAACTGCAGCCAGGCAGGGTGGAAAGGGGGGAAAAGCATCGCAGGGAGGGCTGGGAACCTTCTCACTGCTCCACATCCTCTGCAGCCAGACGGCTGCAATGTGCTGCTGCCAGCCCTGCAGCCACCGTGGCTCCTGCAGCTGGGAACGGGTCAGGAAGAGCAAGATGGGATAAAAGGCAGGGCTGGGGAGGGAAGGAAGCAAACAGGGAATCATGCTGCTGCTGCTGCTGCTGCTGCTGCTGCTCTGTCTGGGATGCTGCCTGCAGCATGCTTGTGGCCCTCATGCATCTCCCAAAGGAGATGCAGAGCAAGCAAAGGTTCAGACAAGGATGGTGGAACAGTTTCTGTACATTCAGAGAATGGTTTGGGTTGGAACGGGCCTTGAAGATCACCCAGTTCCGACCCATGCCATGGGCAGGGACACCTTCCACTATCCCAGGTTGCTCCAAGCCCCATCCAACCTGGCCTTGGACACTTCCAGGGATCCAGGGGCAGCCACAGCCTCTCTAGGCACCCTGCGCCAGGGCCTCACCACCCTCACAGCCAATAATTCCTTCCCAATATCCCATCTAACCCTGCCCTCTCGCAGTGGGAAGCCATTCCCTGTGTCCTGTCCCTCCATCTCTTGTCCCAAGTCCCTCTCCAGCTCTCCTGGAGCCCCTTAGGCTCTGGAAGGGGCTCTGCGGTCTCCCTGGATCCTTCTCTTCTCCAGGTGAACACCCCCAGCTCTCCCAGCCTGGCTCCAGAGCAGAGGGGCTCCAGCCCTTGGAACATCTCCATGGCCTCCTCTGGACTCTCTCCAGCAGCTCCACATCCTTCTGATGCTGAGGACTCCAGGCAAATGTGTCACAGAGACCAAGATTCTTCAGTCCAGAAAAGGGGGAGCTGATGTCACACAAGAGAAAGAGCTGTAAGATCCAGAGTGCCCTGCAATGAAGGATTTCCTAACAGGAGCCAGGAGCTCCATAAGGGATGGTTGAGTGACAGTTCAAACCTTGCAAAAGGAAGGCTCTTTTTTTTCTGCAAAGCACAGCTAAACTGGGCAACTCCTTCTCATAATGCCAAGGATTTAGAAAAAAAATAACAGAGGAACTCGACCACCAAGGAACATTTTGTGATTAAATCAACAGCAGCACATCCATCTCAGGAGCATCCTGGGATGCATCCTTGTGTGCTTGCCTTGTTCTTGCACCCTCCTGCTGTTACTCAACCTGCTCTTGGTGGACTTTAAATCTGGCCCAGCACAACTGTTGTTTTTTTCAGTCCCAAACATGACTTTTTTTCAAGTTTCTCATCAAATTCCACCCAAAAGTTGCCTTAACATCTGCAGGGCAGCTCGTGCTGAGCCTGATGCTTGTGACTGCAGGAAATTACTCAGTGCCCTGAAATCCTGGACAGGGATGGTTTTGCCATGGCTTTTCCAGGGCTCCCTCAAAATCTGCCCCAGCTGAAGCAGTGTTAGCCACAGAATTGGCCAGAGAGAAACTGTGTGGGACGATTTGTCCCCATCCCACATCCTGCTTGCCAAGGGCATCACACACCTGCTGTGTTTTGGGGCCACCTGATGGTGGTTGGGGACGCCAAAGCCACCTGCTGCGATCTCTTCATCAAAGAGTGGTGCAGCGGGTCCAAGATCTTATGAACAACCTACAGCTCTTCCCACTGTCCTGACCTTGCTCCCTGCCTTCAATGCTGGCTACCAAAAGGATTAGGGAATCTTTATGTGAAGGGAATGTCTTTCTAGTACTCATATGGATTGTGAGTGGAAATCTGCTGAGCTGCTGGGAAGAGAGGAGGAGGTAAAGGAGCAAGCTCTGGAGAAACACACTGAGGCTGCTACTGCTCTTCAACCCAGCCAAAATAAACACTGTGAAACTCCCGCAGGTTGGTGGAAGTGCTAAATATCGCTGTGAAGTGGGCAAAGTGAGCGTGACTATTAGATACTTAATAAATTACTGTTTAAGGGTTTATTTGTTTCTTCAAGGATGCACAGAGTGGGAGGTGGTGTAACAGGTCAGGAATGAGCTTTGGAGTGATTTCCCTTGGCACCTGGGATGGGGAATTTCACTTGAGAATGCCATCAGATCCCTGGATTCAGCTTCTAGAGCTATCCAGGTTTGACTTATCCACACAAATAATGGAGGAAAAAATACCCACGGTCCCTGCTGGTGATTTGTTCCCATTACTGCCTTCCCACGCTGTTCGAAGACGTGGAGCTTGTTCCGAGCTGGAATTTGACTGACATCCCTCTCCAAACACTGGAGCTCACTGGGTGATTTTATCTCCTCCACAGAGCAGAGATTGCCTTGCTGAGGGTGAGTAACCAGTGGTGCCCATTGCAGGGCTGACTGTGCTTTCAGAAATCAAAAGTTCACCCACTGGGCCTGTTCTGACTCTGAAGACAGGAGCCATGGGAACCATTGTTAGCATTTCACAGGAGAGTGGGTTGATATTTTTTAATCAACATTTGCATGCTTAAACTTCGCTTCTATTTTATTTTTATCCACCTCCTTTCTCCTTGTACATTTTCCAGCACACAAAAAGGAAAGAAAGGAAGAGAACTTTTTAATTAAACTTTTGAAGGAAACTACAGTACAAAGCTGTTCTTTATATTGCAGGAGATAAATCACTGCAAACATTTGGAAGAGCCCAGACTTTGGTGAATTGTGGCAGTGAAATCACACATGAGGGATAATCTGGGGTCCAAGTTTGGCTCCTGGTTGAAGAGGCCACCACATGAACTTGGTTGTCACTGCTTATCAGGCTAAGGGAACAAGCCGATGTGATGCTGGACACCTCTTGGCCAGGTTGGATGGGGCTTGGAACAGCTTGGTCTGGTGGAAGGTGGCCCTACCCATGGCAGGGGGTGGAACAGGATGAGATTTAAGGTCCCTTTACTGCAAGGCACCTTTAAAGAGCAAAATGCTAAAGCTGAAAAAGCAGCAAGGAATGAATAATGCAACGAGCTGAGCTGAACCTCAGGTGAGTAAAATGTGTGCCTGGGTCTGAGGTGCTCGCCCCAGGTCCTTTCTGTGACCAGCTGGGATAAATCCATTTGTGCTCCTTTAGGCACAGGTTTCCTGCCATTAACTGTAAAGGAGGTCAAGGGAACACTCAGAAATGTCTCCATTTTGGAGGTTTTCTCCTGCTTAGGTGACTCTTACCTTATTTTTCATTGAGCCCAGCCATTAACCCAGCACTACCGTGTTCACCACCAAGCCACGTCCCCATGTGACACCTGCTGAACATTCCAAGGATGGGGATTCCATCACTTCCCTGGGCAGCTCGTTCCAATGCCTGACCACTCCCACCCTGGTGTCACAGTGGAGCTTCTGCTGCCTCTGCTCTGCTGTCAGTGGTGGACCAACTCTCTGTAGGCTCAATCCACACAAATCCAGCGGGATGGAGAGTTGTAACGACCTCAAAGAGGGATTTTTTCAGGAGAAAACAAACGGGGAAAAAAGCCTTCCACTATAGACTAATGATAAGGTTTCCTCAACCCCTCCTCAGCTGGCTCATTAAACACAATGAGCTGCCAAAACACCCCTTCCCTGGCCCGAGCGAAGCTCTAATCCCGCTTCCATGGACTTTGGAGCGGTGTTTTGGTCTCCACACCCAGTTCCCTGAGCAGTTTGGCAGCTGTCAGTCCAGCTCATGGGCAAGGCAGGGAGGTGTGCTCCCCTTCCACACCCTGGCCAGGAAGATCCCTGGATCTAATGGCTCATACCCCGGCCTTGTCCCCCCTGTGCAGGAGCGTTTGGCTGTCAGATGGATCCTGCAGTCACTGCACCTTGTCACCGTGCCTAAGGTGAGCTGTGATACGCCCGGCATCTGATAAAAGCTGTCCCCAACACTGACAGCCAGGGTGATTTCCCACACTGTCACCAGCAAAGGAAGAGAAAGGAATGTAATGGGGTTTTTCCAAAGTATTCCCTGGGCTGACCCTGCTGGCAGAGGCGGGAAGCAGGCAGGGGAAGAGCAGGATCAGTAACAGGGTGCAGCCTGTGAGGCAGCCTGAAATCCCCACCGCTGAATCATCACAACTGCCTTTGCTCGGACACCAGCTTTGGCTGATAAGGGGACTGCGAAGGTTTTCTGTCACGCACTTGGCTTTGTGTTGTGCAATATTCAGGTGGAAAAGCAGCTCAGCATATCTCCTGTCTGGTTGGGGTTGCAGAGAACCAGAGAAGCATTGAGAAATCCGGAGGTCTCTGTCTGACCATCTGTGTCCACCACCTGATCAGGTCAGCCAGGGCTTGGCAACATCCATGATTCCAGAGCCTCCAAGACAGAGGCTCCACAAAGATGGAGATTCTCCCACTTCTCTGAGTGCCTCTTCCAGTGCTGCACAATCTCCTGTGAAAAAGCCTTTCCTGTGGTTCCATGTGAACATCCCAATGTCTTGGAGAAACAGTCATGGAATCTCAGAATAGTTTGGGTTGGAAGGGACCTTAAAGATCATCTCGTTCGCCCCTTGCCACGGGCAGGGACACCTTCCACTAGCCCAGGTTGCTCCAAACCCCATCCAGCCTGGCCTTGGACACTTTCAGGGATCCAGGGGCAGCCACAGCTGCTCTGGGCAACCTGTGCCAGGGCCCCCCACCCTCACAGGGAAGAATTCCTTCCCAATATCCCATCTAAATCTCTCCTCTTTTAGTATCCAACAACACTTGACTGAAAAAATGGCTTGACTGAAAAAATGGCTTAACTGAAAAAGGGAAGTGAAGTGTGAATTTTGGTATCAGTTTCACATTAGAAATAAAATGGCATCAAAGGAAGAGTAGAAAAGTGCAAGAATTTTAGGCTGACATTTCACAAATCAAGTGTTTCAATCTCCCATGTCAGCAGTTAGCTCAAAGGAAAATGGGAAAATCACCCTGAAACAAAGGAACTTTATTTTTTTTTTAGTATCCAAAAGCAGAGGGTGAGCTGCACTGGGAAGGGGAGGGTCTGCCTGCTGAACATGGAGAGAGCAGGAGCACTTAAAATCAGGGACAGATCCTTCTTTCTCCGGGTTTACTCCTGGATTTCCATCTGTGCTTGAATTCAGCCTTCAGCAAGCTGTGGGTTTGCCTCTCTCCACGCTGCAGCCCAGCAGCAAACCAGGAGTTCAGAGACCACAGCAGGCATTATGTCATCCTGCGAGGAGGAGCTGGGCAATCCTGCAACGACTTCTTTCCAAGCCCTTTCATCCAATCCCTCCTCCAGCAGCACTGCTGAAGAACTGAGGGGAAAAAGAAAGGAGCCTGGCCCCAGGGGAAGGGTATTACAAGAGGGGATCCCACGCCAGGATGTCCCGACCAGCATCCCAGAGCGAGAAGAGCTGCGGTGCAGGGTTGAGAGGGGTGGAAGTGCCTCCCTGGCTGTTGTTCACCTGCCAGATCTCTCCTGCTTGCAAGAAAACCTGTGTGCAGCAAAAGGTGATGTCATCCCTGCTTCCCTGCTCCTGAAATCCAGCTCCTTGCTGGATGTGGCTCAGGGCTGGTGTTATTAACAGTCTCTTTTGACACATCCTGTGCTCTGATGATTGCTTTCTTTATTATTATTTTTTTATTTTATTTTATTTTATTATTTTCCACCCCTCTTTTCCTCCTTTTGCTGCACAGTGACCAGGCTCCTGAGACTCAGGTTGATTAAATTTCTATGCCTTGCAGCTTCCCTGGAGTCCACATAATTTATGTAAATACGAGAGATAAGGAACGAGGGGGAATCACAAGAAATATGGAGCATTAAGCCGCCAAGATCCATTAAATTCTCCATCACCCTTTTCAGAATCTCCATGTTCAGCCGCACCGCCCCCATGTTTTCCCCCCTGCCACAGCAGCGTGGATCAAATTAACACTCGTCGGGCTGAGGAAATCCACGGGATCAGTCCCACCTCCTACCCAACATTGGGATTTAGCCCTGCCTGCAGCGGATCAGCGCAGGGAACGAGCCCTGTTCGAGGAGCAGGTGGTGCAGCTCCTTGCAGCCTCCTTGCCTGGCTGTATCCCGGGGCAAACCGAGCAGCTGGAGCTCCCTCTGGGCAGGGGTGATGCCGGGCACATCCCGAGGGATAGAGGTATTCGTGGGTAAAGCAAGGTGAGCAGGGCTTCTCCGGGTTGGGATGCTCAGGAGAGCCTCTGCACTCCCTCAGGGTGTTCTTGTGCTGTCAGCTAAGGGAGGGTTAGTCTGAGCCCATGGGCACGACCTGAACATCGCCCCAAACCAGCCTTTCAACCCCAATTCCTGGAAAGTTGTGTTGGGAAGGAGTAGGAGTTAGGTCAGCAGCCTGTTCTCCTCCTTTGTGCAGTCTCTGCCTTTCCTAAGCCCTTCCTAACCATCCTGATGGATGTGAACCCCTTCTCCAGCCTGCCCATCACTCAGCTGGGTAGGCCGGGCTTCAGAGCCAGTGAAGATCTCTCTGAAACAGTGCCAAGAAAACTGGCACTGCAGTTTGGTGGTCTGGCTTGTTAAAATGTCTGTGGAATCATGGAATGGTTTGGGTTGGAAGGGACATTAAATCTCATCCAGTCCCAGACTCCTGTCATGGGCAGGGACACCTCCCACTAGCCCAGGTTGCTCCAAGCGCTGTCCAACCTGGCCTTGGACACTCCCAGGGATCCAGAGGCAGCCACAGCTTCTCTGGGCAACCTGTTCCCAGCAGTGTTTTGGCCTCCAACAAGAAGCAAAGCCCAGAAATGATTCCCAAGGTTGGTTTGAGAAGTGGCCTGGAAGGGGGACAGTTCCCAGTTGGCAGAGTGGATGGGAACGCTGTTTTGGGAAGGATGCAAGGACACGAGGGCTGGGAAACATGGCAGACAAGGCATGGCCAGATTGCACCTATTGGCCTCAGAGCAGAAAATACATCTGGGAATCTGTTCCTAAGGTGCACAAGCACTTGGCAAACCCCGTCCCAGGCCTGGGGCAGGCACCTACACGTGGACACACACACATGGACCACCTCTGCCCGCTCCCGAGCCAGGCCCAGCTCAGCCACTGCAGTCACCACCCTCCCGGTCAGCAGCGGGGCTGGAGGGGCACCTGCTCCCACAAATGACTGCTGAGACCTCTTGTGACAGCACCAGGAGCCTCGGGGCTGTGCTGTCTGCGAGTCACTCAGACCCACAGAGCTCCTCTGAGACACAGCCTCCTGCTTCCCTGGGACTTCCAGTCCTGCACAGAAAGTGCAGCTCCTCAAACCCCAGCTCCTGGGAAACCTTTCCCTCTCCAAACGGGCGGCGTTAGGAATACTGCCATAGATTTTTTATTTGAGTTTTGAGCTCACAGGCACTACTTGGATTGCTTTTCTTAGCAAGTGTGACAGACAGAAACACCTCTTTAATGGAAGCAAAGACTCTCCGATAACAATATGATTTCAGGATGCCGAAGCTTGAGGAAAAACTGCAAATCCTGAATGGTGATGACATCCCAGGAGCAGAAGTCACTGGCTGTCACTCAGCCCTGTCCCTAACCTGGATGCTGTAGCAGTACTGTGGGTGTTTCTGCCTTCAGTGCTTTGCAGAGTCAATCCTTGGTGCCTGTGCCCAGGGCACAATTAACTACTCCAATAATCTAATATCAACTTATAGATCTTTCAATAGTCATCCAGGATCAAGATCTAATTAGGACTACAAATGAGTTAATCATGTGTGATGAAGTCTTCTAAGAAAATTACACCCAAGACTTCCATTCTGTCTGAGCTGCAGATACTCCTGCCAGAGCCCCAGCGCAGAGGCTAAAATAGTGGTGATTAAATGGAGTGATGGGCATGAAAAAACACAGCTTTGTAGGTTTTGAAGGAGGAGGCTACCTATAATCTGCAGCTGGGAGTGCTGAATTATTTGAGACAAATTTGATTTTCAAGATTCTCTTGAAATATCCAATAATTTTACGAATCACTCAGTGACCAGCAGTCGAAAGAGACCTATTGAGTCTCTCCCACTGGAGCAAAATATCTAATTTTGAGCAGTGGGGCAACGAAATGCACACCAAGACCACCCTCAATCACAGCCAAAAAGGGCCAGGGAGAAGTGACAAACTTTTTGACCCTCCAAACGAACAACGGGAACGACCCAGCCCTGTGAATAATGTGCGCCTGACATTCCACAGGGTTTGAAAGGTCTGTTCCTTGGCTCCATCCCGTGCCGTGGATGCATCATTTGCTGCGCTCTCACGCTAAAAACGACTGCGGTCGTTAGGAACAATTTATGCTCAGGGAAATAATTACGGTCATTAATGGGGCTGCAAAGCAGAGGCTCTCAGGGAGCAGGAGTGGAGCGGTGGCAGCCGCCTGTGCGTGCGCCGCGACTGACGGGCACGGCAGTTATGGTGTTCCCAGGACTGGGCATCCCAAATAACTCAAATCCAGGCTCAGGAGGCAGCCAAAAACTGATGAGTATAAGGAGTGTTTGGGAAAAGCCAATGGGAAAAGCCAAGAAAAGCCACAGCAGCGCCTGGGAGAGTTGGTTGGATGCAGAGCAGGGGTGAGTCCCCAGAAATCACCACCGACCACAGGTGGCAGTTTTAAGTCTGATAATATTCAGTGGGTGGTGGGAGTGGCTATAAACGAGGTCATGTCTGGCTTTTGGGCCATCACTTCACAGAAATACAGCCCAGTGTGGAACTGGAAATGTTTGCAAACGCCTGCAAAGAGATCCTAAGGTGGATTCCCAAGCCTTTGAGGCAGCTGATGGCATAGGCAGGACTCAGCTGGGTGGAGGTGATGGCTCATCCTCTGGGGTGGCTCTCCCACTGTAAATAAAGGTTGAAGGAAATCTGGAAGCATCCAATGGGAATGACATTTTCAGGGCAGGTCACACGCTGTGACCCAGGGAACACTGATCTGAGGAACTGAGTGAGAACAGGAAGAGCTGGACTCGATGACCCTTGTGGGTCCCTTCCAACTCAGGATATTCTGTGATTTCATGTGTGATATCCAGGAAAGTCCTACCTGGATTTCCTGCTTCTGTGAAAAGCACTGGATTATTGGCAGTTAGCTAATAAAGCTCATTTGGGCTGTCTGCACAGTCTCCTAAAGATTTAATATATTACTTAAAAGAGTGGATTTGGAAAGGACACTGGTCAGTGAGATTGGCCAGTGGTTGATTGATAACATGAATATGTTGATTGATAACACAAATATGTGCTGATTTCACTGAGACCAGCTGCGAAGGGAAGTTTGACCCAGCCCATGGCTGTTCCTAAGGCAAATCTCCTCCATCCCCTAAACAGGAGTCTGAAGTCAGCCTTGCTGGGCACTCTGGCCACAGGTAAGAGTTTCAGGCCATGGGTGGCCACAGTTTTGCTCCATGGAGGGCAGCAGGGGTGGCCCAGGTGTGATCAGACCACTGTGCAAAGCCCCAAAGGCTCCTTCTGCTACAACCTCCAGGGACAGCCACACCCATCCACGTGCCCTCCGCTTTGCTGCCACTTCTTGAGTCAAAACTCCTCCCTCTCCTTTCACTAACCCCAAACCCACAGAACATCTGCACCCCTTGGTGACCAAGTTATACCGTTGGGGACCAAATTCCCAGCTGCCTTTAGAGGCAGACTGAAAAATACCTTGTCTCTTCAGCAGAGAAATGCCTGATCCTGTTTGTGTCCCCGTGTTGCTTGCAAGGCCCTGGTCCTGCATTGACTTCCAGGCTGAATTTTGCCAATTCAGCAGCTGGGATCTTGTTGTGATTGAACTTGATAAATTAAGCAGCCTTTTAGGGCAGGGGATGTCCCTGGTGTTTATTTAGTGCGCCAGACTAAATCAATCCACGGTGCTGTACACAAATGGGGAATTTCTCTGTCCCTGCTTGCCTTGGGATTCCCCTTGGTGACAGGCAAGGTGTGACCAGAGGGAGAAGCACACAGGCAGGGGGTTGGTGGGGAGAGAAGGGGCTAAACCATCACAAAAGAGCATGTCCTGCCAAACTTCCCATGTGGCTGAATCAAGCAAAAGGAATTAACTGGTTTGGGAATGGTGGTGCTGTGGCCATTTGTCTCCACGGGTTCCCTGGGTGGGAACCAAGGACCAGCAACATTGTCCCACCTTCAGCAAGTCCCTGAGTGCCAGGAGGATGAATATATGAATATATAAAATAATATTAATATAAATAATATTATAATATATGTATATTAATATATTAAGGATGCAAAATGCTCAGATGTTACCAAAATACAAATGTTGGTGCTTTTGACTGCAGGATGACCAGAGAGGAGGGGAATTACCCCATTGTGGTAAAACAGGACACGGAGGTTAAGTGGCTCCTCAGGCCTTGATGCTGCCTCCCAAGCTTCAGCATTTCTCTGAATAGCTCATTTAATAAATAGGTCTTTTAGTTCTGGAGCCCCTCCCTGCTGCATTCCAGCAGGTATTACATGGAACATGGTGGCAGGAGGCAGCACAGCCAGACTGGCAGCATGGAAAGGCTTAATTAACAGGGGAACAACCCAGCAGCCAGGAAGGGAATCTGAAGAGGCAGCATGGAGAGATTAAGGCAGCCAGGGAATCAATCCATACAGACATGGGAAGAAGAACTGAGGCCAGCTGCAGAGAAGAACATGGATGGTAACGACCACAGAGGCACAGAGTGGTTACAGTTGGAAGGGACCTTGAAGATCATCTCCTTCCAACCCCCCTGCCACAGGCAGGGAACCTTTCACTAGGCCATATGTAAGGAAAACACATATGTAAGGGTATTTTTTATCCCTGCGTTGCTGGGGACAAAGTCACACGGGAGGTGAGTAGGAGTGGTGCCAACGGCAATTCCCGAACCACACCTATTTGGTGATTTTGAGAGTGAAAGAAAAAATGGGGGAGTTGACTGAACAATCTCCTGAGGGCCTTTCCAAACTGAACTACTCCGTGACTTGGGGAAATGCCTGGAGTAGGGAAGGTTGTGTCCAGTCAAAGCCGTGCAGTCCAAATCCAGAGCAGAATGGGGGCTCCAGGAATCCCTTGCAAAGCAAAGGGCAGGCAGCCCTGCTTGGAAAGACGGCCAAAAGTTTGATAGCAAAGACAAGATGCAGAGAAATTCCACAAACTTGCTTTCCACAGGGAATTAGGCAACAGCTCAGGAGGAGGGCCGAGAAACAAGACTCTCCTTCCCCTGGAGGTTGGTCCCTTGCAATGTGGCCACAGAGCATTGACAGTCTCCAAGAGCAGGGAAGAGAAAGCCAAACCAGCCAGGTTTGCAGTAGCAATCTCTGGCCCCTCCAAACCAGGAAAAACGTGCAAATGGGAAGATAAAAACAAAACAAACATGAAGAGGAGAGGTGTAATAGCCCACACGGAGCAGAGGAAGCCAAGCTGCAGACGGACAAAGTATCCTAAGGCTGTTTTCCTGCCCGAGGTGGCAGAGCTGTGCTCACCCTGGCTGCCCTGCAGAGGGTGAGTTTAGGGCTGAAACTGTTCCGTTTTAGGATCATTAAAGCCTTTTGCTGTGCTGGTGCTCAGGGCAGAGCAGGCGCTGGCCCTGGGTCTGTTCACGCTCGCGGGACAGGTGGAAGCGGCATCTCCACAATCCCTGCGGGCAGGAGAAGGTGGATGAGTCTCCTTCCCTCTCCACTCTGCTCCCGCCACGATGCAAGGAGTGGGAGGCAGGATGACCTACTTGCGTCATGCCCTGAATGCCTCTTTCTGCTCCAGCCAAGGCATCTCCATGCTCCGAGGCTCCTGCTCTGCCTGTTGGAACTGTCTGAAAGGATCATGTTACTCCCTTCTTCCGTCCCCTCCTGTCCCCCACCCGTCCCCTTGGCTCACCTGGAGCTGGGAGGGCTGCAAAAGCATTTTGAGGGATCCAGTGGGAACAGAAAGCAGAACCTGGATCGTTTTCATCCCCTGGTTTTGCTGTGGGAGGGGGAGATGTGGTGGAGAAGCATCTCTTGATATTACATTCCCAAGAAACAGCAATCCAGGTGCTCTCCTTGATGAGAGATGTAAATCTATTGGTATCATTAGCGCTCCTCCAGGTTTAGGGCAGGGTTGTGGAAATCATCCTCTGCTCTCTCCCCACAAGGAAGGATAGGAGGAGTGGGGCTTTTGGGGATATGGCTCTTTTTGGTTTTGGTGAAGATATGTATTTATTTGCCTGCTTAGCCAAAAATATGTGAGGGATGAGCATTTCCTAAACTCTCAGAATCAGCAGCTCTGCTCCTTCACTGATTTTAGGGCTGTAACCCCTGTTGACTTCAGTGGGAGCTGAGATAGCCCAGCTCTGCAAAATCCAGCCCTGAAAGCTTAAGTTCTATTAATCCTTATTTTTAAAAATATTTTTATACAAACTACTACCACACACATCATCATGGGCTTTTGGCAGAGCCCCTACAAAACCAAAGACATTTTCACTGCACCTTGTGAGATGCTCATAAAGAATCTTCTGTCTGTTTTACTGAGCTCTCGTAGACATTTCTTGGTCCTTTACCTGCAACTGTGGCCTCACAGCTGTGACGGATTTCATTTAAGGCCCTTTATTTACAGCTACTGCCCATCCCACTTCCCATATTCCCTGTGGCTGATGGGACTCCATGCTGCTGCTGCTGGGAGTCACAAGGAGAAAAGCCCATAATTAGGCAGTTAATGACAATCTCCCTCTCCCATGGGTGAAGAGTGGTTGTCACATGGACTTTCCTGAGGAAGAGGCTGAGGGAGCTGGGGGTGTCCAGCCTGGAGAAGAGAAGGGTCCAGGGAGAGCTTAGGACCACTTCCAGTGCCTAAAGGGGCTTGTGAAAAAGAGGGAAAGGAACTTTTTACACAGGAAGATAGTGATAGGACAAAGGGGGATGGTTTTAAACTAAGGGAAGAGAGATTTAGGTTAGATGTTAGGAAGAAATTCTTCCCTGTGAGGGTGGGGAGGCCCTGGCAGAGGTTGCCCAGAGAAGCTGTGGCTGCCCCTGGATCCCTGGAAGTGTCCAAGGCCAGGTTGGATGGGGCTTGGATCAACCTGGGATAGAGGAAGGTGTCCCTGCCCAAGGCAAGGGGTGAACGAGACGATCTTTAAGGTTCCCTCCCAACCCAAACCATCCTATGATTCTGTGGTTCCCTGCTGTTGAGTTTTCCCTGGGCAGAAGCAGTTGAACAAACTGCGCACCTGCCACTTCCTCTGGAAGCTGCTCTGCCTTAGGACGGTCAAAACGGAGACGCCGTTCAAGTTTTGTCCACTCTTTCTCCACTAAGACAAGGCCTCGTGAAGTCACATGTGCTGCCCTTCAGGACACACGCTGGGAGAGAGGCCGCACTACTCAGGATTGTTTCTGGATGGATTTTAAAAATCTCTAGAGAAGGAGACTTCACCATGAAAAATACAAGGGAAAACCAGGGTGTGGCACTGTGAGCAGGATCACAGCCAGACCATCCTGCCTGTCCACAAGCACCTTGTGCTCTGAGGTGCCCAGAGACCATCGAGGAACAGCATCCCTGAAAGGCAGGTTCCCATCACAGCAAGGTAAATTTGCAGTTCCTGGGGGAAGAGCTGTGGCCTTGCCACCACCTCGGGGTGCTCCATCCACCAACACCTCCTCCCCCAGTGAGCAGGGCCCCTCTCCTCACTGCAGACCTGGCTGGGAAAGCCTGGCCAGTGTCTGTACATTAACATCATCACCATAATCGCTCCCCCCGGGAGCACATCAAGAGGAAGTTAATGTGAAGAGAAGGGCCTCACCATCATCTGTTCCAGAAGTGACAATGATCCCTGGTCAGCCCGATCTCAGGGGGACTGAGTCCCACAGCCAAAGGGCAGCTGTGCAGAAGGTCTGACCCTGCTGCACTCCAGGAGTTCACCTCGGGCCTCGTTAGCGCCAGCCTCCCTGGGGGCCTGAGCTGTCTCCCTTGGTCACATCACCGGGGCAGCAGACAGATGATTTACAGAGAGTTCCCCTCCCTAACTTCATATATTTTGTATTTCACTAATCCTGGAGCCTTCCCGCTGCTCCAGAGCTGCCTGGGTAGCACAGCTCCTGCCATTTCTTAGAGCAAAACCTGGATTGGGCCTCAAACCACGAAGAAGCATTTTCCTCTTCAATCTCCCACCTTTAAGGCACCACCCCAGCAGTATCCCTGCCCTGTGCTAATTCCAAAAGTGCTCCTGAGAACCACCTGAGCCAATGCTACTGGCCCCAAATCACACCCTGGCAGTGCCTAATCCATCCATACAGCTGGAACCTGCAGGTGGCTCACAGAAGTGATGGAGCAGTTGATACCTCAAGCCACTTTCAGGCACTTTCAAGAATTTTATCTCTCTTTTTTCTACTTTTTTTTTTTTTTTTCCTAAAAGCAGAGTGATTTTCTTTATGCTGCTCTGGAGCTGGAAACCTCTGGGGCAGAGCAGGGGGTTCTGTGCTCCAGCAGTCCAAATTAGTCACTGATGGGACCTCTCCTTTCTCCACGAATAAATCAGGACTCTGCTTTCCATCTCCTTTGGGAATGTTCAAAAAGCCCCTTCCTGCACTCAGGCAGGAATTTTGTTTCATTTATGCCAGTGGGGACTTTTCCCAACAAACAATATCGCAAACCCATCAAGCTGAAGAAAGCAACATGAAAGGGAAGACCCCCTCCCCATGAGGGGCTGGGAGACTCCAGATGATGGAGAGTACGAGGTCTCTCTGCCCAGGTCCAAGCTGTCACCTCACTCATCAGCACATCTGATGCAGCATCAGGGAAAAGAGGGGTTCACCACTGACATTTTGGGTTTGCAAGTTAAATATTCCCCAGAAAATATCCAGCTATCCCTCAGACACCCAACCTGTGTGCTCCATGCTTTGGTCTCTGGAATGATGCCCACACACAAGCGGTGAATTATCACTGACCCAAACAAATCCCCAAATATGGACCATCCTCATCAGAACTCAGGCACCCCAGAGTCCTTGGCTAAGGCAGCTTCCACAAGGAAAATGCATGGAGCTGTTGGAAAGGGTCCAGAGGAGGCCACAGAGATGTTCCAAGGGCTGGAGCCCCTCTGCTCTGGAGCCAGGCTGGGAGAGCTGGGGGTGTTCACCTGGAGAAGAGAAGGATCCAGGGAGACCTCAGAGCCCATTCCAGAGCCTAAGGGGCTCCAGGAGAGCTGGAGAAGGAATTGGGCCAAGGGAGGGAGGGACAGGACACAGGGAATGGCTTCCCACTGCCAGAGAGCAGGGTTAGATGGGATATTGGGAAGGAATTGTTGGCTGTTGGGTGGGGAGGGACTGGGCTGGAATTCCGAGAGAAGCTGTGGCTGCCCCTGGATCCCTGGAAGTGTCCAAGGCCAGGTTGGACAGGGCTTGGAGCAACCTGGGCTAGTGGAAGGTGTCCCTGCCCATGGCAGGGGCTGGAATTGGATGATCTTGAAGGTCCTTTTCCAACCCAAACCACTCTGAATCTCTGATTATACCAGTCATGCAACATCATTACTGAACAGGCTCCTTTGTTGTGTGTGTGTGTTTTGGGTTTTGTTGTTTGGGTTTCTTTTTGCTTGTTTGGTTTTGCATTTTCCAGTTCTGTTGGTTCCTAGTGTCCATGGCACCTCAGATGAAGTTTCTTGCTTGTTTTAAATTTAAAAGTTCTTCAGTTTTAGAAAAAAACCCCAACAGTAAAAATAAAGGAACACTAAATTAGTGATTACTTAAAATTATTCACCAAGTGGTAGAAAAATTGATAAATTATCAGCACTGTGCCCAGAATGGAGCTCTCCCAACTCCTTGTCCCAGTCAGGCTACTCATCTATGAAATCTTGCGTGCAGATTTATTTTCAAGGGGAAAAAATCACTCTGGTTACAGCAGGAAGAGAGTTTAGAGTAGAATTGCTATTTCCCAGCAGTGCTGGGGGCTCTTACACTAAATCACATTACTGCAATTTAAAATACAACCACACATCTGCCGAGATTTGGGTATTGCTCACGTGTGTGTTTTTCAGTCTGAGGCAGGTATTCTTACATGAATTTTTCCTCCTCTCTGAGACGTAAAATGAAGCTGAATCCCTTTGCATTTTCCATGGATTCTCCTGCCTATCCAGTTGGTTACCAAAGCTCAGCTGCTTTGTGCTAATTTCTTAACCTGGTTTTGTGGCGGGGTCCCAGGTGGATTGAACTAATTTGGAATAAGGCGTGTCTGATTCTGGAATAGGAGCATCAACACAGGGAATTAATTACAAACCGCTAATGTCAAGTGCACAGTCCAGAATAAGTCCTTGGATAGATGAAGCTCACGGCCATCATCTCTAATTTTTCTCAAAAGCAAATTATTTTTTCCCTTGTCCATCTCTTGATCTGCCTATCAGGAAATAGGTTCCCTGCCCTTGCCGGGGGGGTTGGAACTGGAGAATCCTTAAGGTCCTTTCCAACTCAAACCATCCTGTGATTTTATGGCAATGAAATGGTCACACCGATACTTTGTCCTCACCTCATTCCAACCCCTGATGACTCAAGATCAGCTCTGTGAACAGGGTGCTCAGTGTGTAAAGTCCTTCCTACACCCAGGGCTTGATCTTGGCCTGGAAGTCACCAGGATTATTTGTCTGAAAACTTACTCAGATCTTAGTCTCCACCTCATCAGAGCTCAGCCAAATACAGATCATAGAATTCCAGAATGGTTTGGGTTGGAAGGGACCTTAAAGATCATCTTGTTCCAACCCCAACACCTTCCACTAGACCAGGTTGCTCCAAGCCCTATCCAACCTGGCCTTGGACACTTCCAGGGATCCAGGGGGAACCACAGCTTTTCTGTGCCAGGGCCTCACACCCTCATAGCCAAGAATTCCTTCCCAATATCCCGCCTGTTCCTGCCCTCTGGCAGTGGGAAGTCATTCCCTTCTTGTCCCATTATAAACCTTGTTTAACTATGGGTGCAAATTACAGCACCCCCTGTGCAGCAGCTTAAGCGGGTTAAATTTAAATCCAAAAAGCTTTCTTGTCACAAAAACCTTGGATTGTGGGTGTGTTGGCTGACAGAAACCACACTTTTATCCTGGGAAGTTTCAGGAACCTTGCTAGAGGCCATGACAGAGACATCAAGAGATCCATCCATTCCTAAGGTGGGAAGAGCCGTACGATGGGGGAGATTTTGGGTGAAGGAACTTGTCTGGAGAAAGAAAACTGAAAAGCTCCAGTCAATATCAACCAAACTGAGTGGGGATGGGATGACTTTTCCATGGCGTCCTGGTGGAGCTTGGAGCTCCTGGAACGTAGCAATGGTGAGACTTGGTGGTGGCCACAGCAGGGCTGAGCCAGCGTGGGAAGTGCCACCCGGGAGAAGGGACTGAGGAGATGGTTTCCAGGAGCCATCATTTCTGCAAGGAGATGGATGTTGGATGCTCCTCATCCACAGTCCTGCTGCCTGAGGTGTCTCCTCACTTGCCAGAGCCTTTGGGATCAGCGCTGGGGATTGTGCACACCCCCTCAGGAAGCAGGTGACAGGCTCTGCCCAGCACAAGCCTCAAGTTTACAACCTCAGCAGTGGCTGATGGTGTGGAGGGCTCAAAAAAGGATTTTCCTTTTTATTTTCCCAACATAAATGCCATTTTTTTCCTTGGGGTTTCTGGAAAAATGAAGTCATCTTCAGGCCCTCAGTCTGTATTTTCTCTGTTTTCCATCTGCCCCTCTACGCACAGCTCTGGGTGCAAATCTGGCACACCCCAGGCATGCATGGGGATGCTCTGCTTGGCTCCCACGGTGGTGTACCAGCAAAGACATCCCTGTGGGACAACAGATTTGGCTCCCAGGACCCCCATGTGCTGGATTTCCAGCTGGATTTCCAGATGTCATCGTCAACCCCTTCAATCCCTTCTCAGAGCAACCATTGTCCTGCAACCTAAAAGGAATTTTCCACCCAGAGACTCCAAAATCCTCCTTGTTCTCCTTGAGAAACTTCACACCTGCAGGTGGCTGCCACGAATACACAGACTTGCTTTTCTCAACCTCCTCTCACCATCCCACCTCAGCCCCCAGTGGTTGAAGGACAACGAACCAGGACAAGGCTGTGACCTTAATAAACTCCACCAGGCACTGCTGCAAAGCTGAGGACAGCAGAAATGCATCAGTCTTAGCTGAAAATTCCTAGAAACAGAGAAATCCTGGATGTGGCTGTGAATTCTCCTGCCCCAAGAACCCTGCAAACTTTGGATTTTCCTCCTTCTTGTTAACCCTGTCTTTTTTTGGGAACAAAAAGAGTGATGGAGCTTAAAAAGACGAATTACCTGATCTGCGTATTCAATGAAGCTCAAACGCTCCATAAACGCGACATGAGTTTTAACAGTATTTAATGGTTTGCATTAATTAATAAGTCTTTAAAGATGTCAGACATTTGTAGATTTAAAAACTTTATAACTTTCAATAAATTCAGTAGGGCTTAATGTACTCCTGCAGATTTACACAGCTTTGGAAACACGCTCTGTCTCAAACAACTTCACCAACGTTTGTGATTTTAAGAGAAAGGAAGAAAGAAAAGAAGGAAAAAAGAAAAAGAGTGGGGAGGAAAATGAGACAATTTATTAAGTTGTGATTTACTGGGAAACAGATGTATTTTTCATTCCATTTCAATATTTTGTTACTTGATTGCTTTTTTTGAGCAGTTCTCTGAAGAACTGTTGATGCAGTGAGGGGTGGAGAGCTCTACAAACCTCCATGTCTCTGTACACAGACTCAAAGGATCATTTAGGTTGGAAAAGACATCCAGGATCATCGAGCCCAACCTGTGACCGATCCCCACCTTGTCAGCCAGCCCAGAGCTCTGAGTGCCACGTCCAGACATGAACACCTCCAGGAATGGGGACTCCACCACCTCCCTGGGCAGCCCCTTCCAATGCTTGGCAACCCTTTCCAGGAAAAGATTCCTCCTGATGTCCAGCCTGACCCTCCCCTGGCACAGCCTGAGGCCATTTCCTCTCATCCTGTCCCTGTTCCCTGGGAGCAGAGCCCGACCCCCCCCCGGCTGCCCCCTCCTGTCAGGGAGTTGTGCAGAGCCAGAAGGTTCCCCCTGAGCCTCCTTTTCTCCAGGCTGAGCCCCTTTCCCAGCTCCCTCAGCCGCTCCTGGTGCTCCAGCCCCTTCCCCAGCTCCGTTCCCTTCCCTGGACACGCTCCAGCCCCTCAAGGTCTCTCCTGTTGAGAGGAGCCCAGAAGTGTCCCCAGCACCGGAGGCGCCCCAGAACAGGGGACGGGCACTGCCCTGGTCCTGCTGCCACCCCAGAGCTGGGACAGCCCAGGGGTCATTGGCCTCTTGCCCACCTAGGCTCATGTTCAGGCACTGTTGACCAGCACCACCAGGTCTTTTCCTGCTGGGCAGTTTTGCAGTCAAACATATCCATATCAGTATCTGGATCTGGATCTGTGTCGGTATCCACACAGCTGTGCACACACACACACACACACACACACAAATATATATTTAATATCTAAATTTTGCTAGTATTATTTCTGAAGGAAACTACTTCAGAAATCCAATTCCACACACATATTCTAAAGGTCAACTTCTTACATCCATTTGGGATGAACACAAAGACTGGATATTCCAATTCCTCCCCACACCTTTGGTAATTACAGGTTTCGGAGAAGCTCTTTGCCCAGAGGGAAGCAAAGTGAGAGGCAGGGGCAGGGCTGAAAGCAGAGCAGGGGGAGGAAAGAGAACATAACTCATCCTCGTGGGTGGCATATGTGTATGAATGGGCTGGGATTTATCCTGAAACAACTTCCCGTGCTCACATCAGAAGAAAGACAAGAGGAATCATAAAAGCACTGAGTGCACAGAGCAGAGTGAGCCTTGGCTCTGGCTTGTTCAGGGAATTATTCTCCCAGGAATCTCACCAGCCTTCTTGTCAGGATCGCCCATCCCACTCCTACACACTGGATATACAGACACCAGGAGACAGTCACTGGAATGCTGTCCCTGTCTTTGTAAAGGCCACTCCACGAGGGATGAGCAGGTGATGCCACAGGACCTGTTGGCTGCTCTCAGGTGGTGGGGCTGGAGAAGGAATCACGAGGGGGAATCAGTGCAGCTTCCAGAGGGTTGGCACTGCCTTTTCTTAGTCATCATCACCGCACCAAGATCTGAGCAGAGGCCTCACAAAGAAATGGGATGGTGCCAAGGTCAGGATCTTCCCACAGATTCACCAGCAGGAACATGGCACGGGTTGCCCAGAGAAGCTGTGGCTGCCTCATCCCTGGAAGTGTCCAAGGCCAGGTTGGACAGGGCTTGGAGCAATGTGGAATAGTGGAAGGTGTCCCTGCCCATGGCAGGGGTTGGAACTGGGTGAGCTTTAAGGTCCCTTCCCACCGAAATCATTCTAGGATTCTTCACCTAGGATTTCTCATTTTTAGTTCTTTGTCCACATTCTCCACCCAGCTGTGCCCAACATCACACAACTTGGGCCAAAATGAACCACTCTGGTCCTGCTCATGTCCAGCACAAAGTGCCCTCCCGTATTCTGAGACCTCCTCCCCTTCACTCGTCTCATTTTATCCCCACTCCCGTTCATCGCCGGCAACAACAAACAAGGAGCAAAGGGGCTCCCGAGCCATTATCCCAGACTCCTGCCCTCTCTGTGCCTGTCAGATGCGACGGCTGGGATGCTTTCCCCTCCTCCACGGCTTTGGCAGGACCCTTTGCCCAGCAGGCAGCGGGAAGCTCGGTGCCTGTGACGGAACTTGCAGGGATGCTGCCCATCCATATGGAGATCTGGGTACGAGCTGCTGACGTGCTGCTGCCTCCGCTCGTCCGACGGATCCCGGCTGTGCCTCCGGCCCCATCCCGCCGCTCATTTGCTGACACGGATCGGCTGCTTGGACTCGCAGCATCCCGGCAACTTCCTGGCTATCGGCTTTGCTGGGCACGCTGAGTTGGGAGACTGACAGAGGAAGCGAGGGTGTAATTGCAACAGAGGGGAAAGCTGCGGGGGAGTTTGTCTCGGGATGACGAACAGGAGCTGGAAAGGCTGAGGGAAAAGGGATGAACAGTCACAAGAGTGGCCTGAATCGCTTTGAGGCACGGGCTACAGCCAGGAGAAGGGGGATACAGATCTCCCTCCTCACCCCCGAGCTGATACAGCAGCACCAAACACGCTGCTGTGGCCACCAACTCGCCACACCTGGCCGTGCATTTCAGAGCTGGACTTGAATTGCTGTTAAAAAAGGTTTTGCCAAGGCCAGAGCAGCCTGATGGACTCTCGTGGCTTGATAAATAACCGCTAATTAAGGTCTAGTCTGTCAGTCTGTGTCAGAGCTGTGCACTCATGGGCTGATGTGATTGCCCAGTCCATGAGCACCAGGAAGCTGAGGCACAGAGCAGTGACCACAGACTCACAGGATGATTGTGACCACTGCAGGACCACTGGGACCACTGCAGGTCCTCTAGACCAACCCCCCTGCTCAAGCAGGGTCCCCTAGAGCAGGTTATTCAGGGCTGTGTCCAGATGGTTCTGGAATATCCCCAGCAACAGAGACACCAGACCCTCTCTGGTCTCTGTTCAGTGCATGGTCACTGCCCAAAGAAGAAGTTCTTCCTCCTGTCCAGCTGGAACTTCCTGGGCATCAGTTCCTGCCCATTCCTGTTATCCTACTGCTGGACCCCCGGGAGCAGAGCCTGGGCCCTGCCCGGAGCCCTCCCTGCAGACAGGGACACACAGGGCTGAGGGCCCCTCTCAGCTGTGTCTCCTCTCGAGGCTGAAGAGCTCCAGCTCCCTCAGCCTTTCCTCATCAGGGAGATGCTCCAGGCCCGAAATCATCTCCATAGTCCTCCACTGGACCCTCTCCAGGAGCTCCATGTCTCACTCCATGCTGATTTCCTGAAGGAAATCAACCTTCCAGGCACATGTGGAAAAGCACAGCACTCTCCCCATGGAAACACAGAAGTGATGCTCCCTCAAAACACCACAAGCTTCATCTGCCAACTGCAGCTGGGCACAGATGGAAACCAGACTGGCTGGTTTGGCATTGCCCATCTTGCCTAAATCCAAAGGGAACATCCCAAGGCAACACAAGTGGTTGGAAGCACCAAAAAATGGAAAATTTGAAGAGCTTTTGGGAAAGAGAGAAAAATTTTCCTTCAGTGCCGCCTTCTGCCCCGTGTCCCCGGTCCTCCTTGAATGTTTGGGAACTCGCTGTTCTGAAGCCGGGGTGATAAAAAAAAAGTCTGTGCCCTTTTTGGATAATATAATAAAGACTTAGATGCTTTTCGGACGTCAGCTGCTGCCAGTAATCAGCGCTTCGCAGCTGCTGAGTCACAAATAGCTTGAAAAATATTTCCAGTCCTTGCTCTCCTGAGAGCTAATCCCAGAACGGGCAGTCATAAAAAACCATAAATCCCCAAATTACCAGAATGGCCCCAGAAATCTCTTTTAAGGCGATTAGTTCGATGTCGGTTCTGGATTGTCTTTACCTCGTTGTTTCCCCTCCATGTTCCTCCCTCCTCTCTTTTCCCTGGACAACCCCACATGGCTGGAAAAGGTCATTCCTCTGTCCCTCGTTCTCCAAACCTTCCCTAACATCTTGGGATCGGCCCTCCTCCTGGCATGGACTCTCTGCCCCCTCCCCACACCTGTCCTGTCCCCTCTCAGTGTGTCCCTGCCAGAAGATGAGATAAAACATTAAGCACAGAGAGATTATTTTTCCAGGGTTTTTTGGGGGGTTATTTTTATTATTTATGGGGAGAACAGAGATGCTCCCAGGTGGGCTTGCCCACGAATTTTTCACCCTTCAAACCGAACACGAACCTTTGCCACAGCTGTCTGCAGGACACCTTACCCTGGTGTCCAAAGGGCTCCTCCAAGTTTGTACTGAGCTTGGTTTATCCATTATTTTTATGAAGAAAAATAAGAAATAGCCAGCTCCTTTATGACACTTTTTTGTAAGGCAATGCCAAGTACGCTGCAAGAGTTGTCACCATTAATTAAGCAGAAGAAAGGCCAGCTGAAGCCCACATGAGTGTGTCCATGCAGCTGTTGGTGTCATTTTAAATAAGTAAACATAGAAAAACTACACCAATTCTATAGAAATGAATATATATTTATTTAATTTTTTAATACGCATTTTTAAGAGGGTTCCAGAGGAGGCCACGGAGATGCTTCAGGGGCTGGAGCTCTTCTGCTCTGGAGCCAGGCTGGGAGAGCTGGGGGTGTTCACCTGGAGAAGAGAAGGATCCAGGGAGACCTCAGAGCCCCTTCCAGTGCCTAAAGGGGCTTATGAAAAAGAGGGAAAGGGACTTTTTACACAGGCAGTCAGTGATAGGACAAGGGGGAATGGTTTTAAACTAAAAGAGAGGCTATTTAGATTAGATATTAGGAAGAAATTCTTCCCTGTGAGGGTGGGGAGGCCCTGGCACAGGTTGCCCAGAGAAGCTGTGGCTGCCCCTGGATCCCTGGAAGTGTCCAAGGCCAGGTTGGACGGGGCTTGGAGCGACCTGGGCTAGTGGAAGGTGTCCCTGCCCATGGCAGGGGGTGGGATGCAATGGTCTTTAAGGCCTCTTTCAACCCCAGTCATTCTCAGATATGGCACAGGATCAGGAAGCATCAGGTAATTCTTCTCAGATAAGTTCTTTTGTAAAGAGATGATGTGGTCAGATGTTGATGCTGTCAGTTTGAAGCCATTTCCCCTTGTCATTCCATGCCCTCATCCCAAGTCCCTCTCCAGCTCTCCTGGAGCCCCTTTAGGCTCTGGAAGGGGCTCTGAGGTCTCCCTGGGGCCTTCTCTTCTCCAGATGAACACCCCCAGCTCTCCCAGCCTGGCTCCAGAGCAGAGGGGCTCCAGCCCTTGGAGCATCTCTGTGGCCTCCTCTGCACCCTCCTCTGAAGGGGGGTGGCTGTATCCTGACTACTCTGTGGGAACAGTCACAGTCCCTGCCCCATGCCTGGGCATTGTGTGGGTCAGTGCTGGTTGTTCTCGGCCCATGAGTGCCAGGACAAGGAGCAATGCAGGCAGTGAAATGCAGACCCCGTGCCAGGGTCCCAGCACTGCTGCATTTACTGGTGCAGACTCCCTGTGGCTCTCCCTGCTTTGCCCTGGATGCCCCACTGCTCTTCCCCTCTCTGCTTGTGACCCCAGTTTGGGACATCCTCAGTTCCATAAATCTCACTCCCCTTCCCTTTCCAAGGACTCAGTGTTTTATGTAAGAATGGGAAAACAGGAGGCATCCACACGGAGACAGCCTGACAGGAGCAAAAGCCTCTATCACTCAGCAGAGAATATTTTTAACATTAACAATAATATCCGGGTGGCCTGGCCTACAAAACGCTGCTCCAGGGCATCCATCCCAACGTGGCAGCGCTCCTGAGCGGCTGCTGGGACTCTCTGAACTAAGTTTAGCCCTGAAATGAGCTCAGACCCCTCGCTGAGGTCTCCGACTCATGGTCCCCTGGCTGAGCCCGTGGAAGGAGCTTTGCTGCTTCCCCTTCCATCCCTTGGCACTGATGACTCCTTTGCCACGGGTGGCTCTGCCTGCGCCAGCGAAGAAGACGTAAATGCACCCGTGGGACGTGGCAAGGACACGACACCCCCGTGGTGACAGCACGAGGCTCTTCCTATGCTGGAGGCTCCAAGGGATCAGCGGCTGCCCTGGGCTGCTCCCTGCTCTGGTTTTGGCTTTGTTCTCCTCCTTGCTGCTCCCCAGGCGAAATGAAGCCCCAGTGGCCGAAGCCAGGCCAGCATGGACAGCGTGGGAGTGTTCCCGCACTCCCCACCCAGCCCTGCAGCATGGCCTTGCAGGACCCTGCCCCAGGGTCACAGCAGCACCCAGCCAGGACAAGATGCCCAGGGAAGGGCTCTGGTGTTCCCAGAGATGCTCCTGGGTGACATCCCAGCATCACCCCGCCGGGACGAGATGCCCAGGGAAGGGCTCTGGTGTTCCCAGAGATGCTCCTGGGTGACATCCCATCATCACCCCGGGTGTGGGGTCATCCACGCTGTGTTTGCCGCCCCATGGCTGCCCTGATTGATTTTCCCCAGGGAGCTCCTCCTAATCCTTCCCCTGCTACAAACACCATGGGCAGAGCTGAGCTTTGCACAGACCGAGAGGCCTTCAAGGACATTTTTACGAAGTACGATGTGACATGGATAATAAGGAAATAAATAAGGAATAAACTGAGGGGGAGGAAACCACCCTAGGAATCTCACAGCCACCACTAGGACTGTGCACAGGCACAGGGGAAGGAGGGGCAGCGAGGAGCCAGCTTGCTATTTTAGGGACAAGCTCCAATAGTAAAGTAATCATCTCCCGAGCAATGCTATTTTCTGGATCCGTGCCCTCAAGTCAGCACGAAGCCACCGTGCTTTCTATTCCGGTCACACCGAACGCTTCCCACTAATTTATCCATCTTAATCCCGGCCCCGGCAGCCGAACAGCCCCACCGGGGCCAAGGGGTGCCCGGAGACGGGGGGTTTGGAGCTGGGTGCATCCGTGCCAGCCCATCCTGGGAACACCGGACCATCCTCGCCATCGCCTTTTCCCCCTGGCGGGACGATCCTTTCATCTGCATCCTCGCTGCTGCTGCTGCTGCTGGACAAAATGCCTCCCACGTAATCAGTTCCCAGCCTCCTCCTCCTCCTCCCCCCTCCATGGCTCTCCTCGCTCCATCCCCTCCTCTGGCGCACCGCGGCTACGGATAAAGGGATCGGTCCTGCGGCGCTGGGGTCATTTCAGGAGCTGTCGCGGCCGGAGCGGCGGGGCTTTGCACGCACACAGTTCCCGTCCTCACTGCAGCAGCGGCTGGGCACGGGCAGCCGAGGGGGTGCCAGGATGCTTCACCCGAGCTGGGCACCCGCATCCTGCTCGGGGACACCCCCGAGCTGCGCTCCGTGTCCCTGTCCTCTCCTCATCCTAAAGGGATGTGCTGGGCACGGAGGCACGAAACCTCCTTCACCCCCCTCCAGGAGCACCACATCCCCGCATCCCATCCCCGCACCCCATCCCCGCTCCCCTCTCCCCGCACCCAGACCACAGGATCGCCGAAAGCTCTTCCTCTCTCTCTTTTTTTCCCTTTTTTATCGGTGTGATGAGGCAGGAGCTGCGCTTCCTGCTGCAAGGATTTCCCCGCGACTTCACCTTCAAAAGCACCAAGTCCCCAGAGCCCCCGAGGCACAAGGTTTCCTTCTGCTGAGCGCTAACAAGTGGTCAGGAGCTTGGGGTTTTTGGTGCTGTTCCCTAAATAGAACATTTCTTCAGAAGCCCGAAGGATTAAAAGCTCAGCTGACTTCCAAAAAATGATGTTTGTACAGAGCACAACAGGATCTGGAGTTTAAATGTATATATTTACACAAACACTTACATAAGGACCCTCCTGGACACAAATTAACCTCTGGTTATGCTTTGGGAGGAAACTTGCCCTGGGATTTGGCCTTTTCTGCCTATCCAGACAATTCCCAAATACTGATCATTGCAATGAAAATGCACTGCACTGTAAAGCCTGAAAATTGCCTGGTTTTGGTACCTTTTGCTCCCAGACTTGGATTTGAATCCCATTTTTTTCCATCAAGTGCTCAAAAGCTCTGAGCTCCAAGAGGTGCCTCCCTCTGTGCCTCAGTTTAGAAACAGTCCCCACACTGGCCAGGTGACACTGAAGTTTATGACAAGTCCAAGACTTGTTTCTGATAAAAGAATCAACTGCAAATCAAAAATCAAAACTGAGAAAATGCTCAGGGCAGGATGGTTGGAGTTTTTGGAAGAGGGAGAAATTTTTTTTAAGTTTTTTTTTTTTCCAGAATTTTCTAAAAAAATAACGCGATCTAAAAAAACCCAACCAGAAACAGTCACAAGAGACCTGAAGTTTAAAAATGTGACCTCAGAATTCTTTCCTAAACCACAGGCCAGCTCAAATAGGGGCATTAATCAAGTTCCATCACCAGGAGATTTGCAGTCCACAGATGACTCAGATTTGGTCTTTACGTTGATTTCCTCATTCCCATTTCTTCAATTTGCATCTTTTTCCCCTTCCCACCCCTTTTGTCTCCAGCTCAGCACAGCATTTAGCAAGGCAATGCTCTTTAAATACACTGATAAATAAATATTTATTTATTTATTTATATGCTCAGTGGGTGAGTTTGGGTGAGTGAAACTGAGGAGGAGGAGAAGATGGGATGGGATGGGATGGGATGGGATGGGATGGGATGGGATGGGATGATAAAGGATGAGATGATAAAGGATGTGATGATAAAGGATGGGATGATAAAGGATGGTATGATAAAGGATAGCTGCTTGCAAGGGGCTGCACCAGTGAGGGAGATGCACAGATATAACATAAAAATTATATATATAAAAATATACATATCCACAAATACCCAAACCCAGAATTTTTAAGGGTTTTTTCCTGCCTGTAAAAAGGTAAAGTGGAAAATAAAAGGAGAAAAAAATAGGCAGAGGAAGCCCAGTCCTCTAACAAAAATAACAATAGGATCTTGCTAAGGAGTAATTCCAAGTCTCCTGCACTAAATTGGAGCAGGTTCCCAGGAGTCAGCAGAGAAGAGGCAGAGTGCTGCAAGAGCCAGCCACACACCCTGCAGCTGGCAAAATAATAATAACAGTAATAATAATAATCAGCCATGTCCAATCAGCCCTAATATCCATCACCACCATCAGGTTCAGTGCAGGATTTAGAACTAGAAGTGAATAAATATGCCTGTGATTTCTGCCATGTTTAGAGACTGATTGGAAGTCCCAGTGGAGGGATGTTTTCAGCCATGGATGCATTTTCCAAGCTGGGGCTGCTGCAGCTCTCTCTTGGCTGCACTCTTGACTCCTGACACCCTGAAATCCCAGAATGGTTTGGGTGGGAAGGGACCTTAAAGATCAGCTGGTTCCACCCCCTGCCATGGGCAGGGACACCTTCCACTGCCCATGCAATCCCAGGTTGTTCCAATCTGGCCTTGGACACTTCCAGGGATGGGGCAGCCACAGCTTCTCTGGGCAACCTGTGCCAGGGCCTCACCACCCTCACAGGGAACACCCATCCCAAACTCAGACAGGGATTTATTCCTTGAGTTGGCCAAAATTCTGAGCTGAACCCACAAATCAGACCTTGTGCTGCTCTTCATGGAGCAGCAGTGAATGTCCCACTGCTCAGGACACCTTCTTGTCAGCCAGCCCCTGCTGTGAGGACTTTCAACCTCACACTGAAGGAATAAGATCACAGAACTTCATTTCCTCAGGGTGGTCTCATCCACTCTCCTAGGAAATGCAATTCCCTCACTTTACCTTCTGCTCCTCACAGATCCACTTGCAGATTTCAGTGCCCTGTCCCCAAAAGTGCATGGAAAGTGATGGGAACATCCTCAGCAAGGCAATGTAGGGGTGGGAAGGTCTGGAGAAGCTGGACCGTGAGGTGGGATCTCACTGAGGAGCCTGGTCCTCCACCTCAGCCATGTGGAAAGAGCCAGTCCTGAGTTACTGCCACGGCTGTAGGACCTGACCACCCCACCCCAAACTGCTGAAACAGTCCTTGGCACAGCTCATACCAGCCCAGGTCTGAACCTGGGAGTGAGCAGAGCCCTGAGGACGCCCCAGAGTCCTGTTCCCAGGGTCACACCATGGGTGCAATGCAGAATTCCCTCTGCACAGCCTGATGTCCACATGTGACCCTCTGCTCCCTGCTGTTGGCACCCCTGAACCACAGCCAGACACGGCCTTTGGTGACCTCCCTGGGGTCTTCTTGGGGCAAGCCAAGCATTCCGATGGTCAACAGAGTCACAGAGAAGGATGGAAAAGTGATGCAGACTCCCACACCAACCCCAGGACTGTGCCCTGCCCGCCATGGCCACGGTCCTGTGTCACCTCCACGGTGTCCCACCTCTCAGAGCTCCCTGAGGGGGGCAAGGAGGGGACCAGGCTGTTGTTCGAGGAAGGCAGAGGAAGGGGTGGCTGTGTTTGTCTTGGAGCACTCAGGGGGTGACGGATGATGCTACTCTGGTGCCTCCCAGTGCCACCCTGCCACGCAGGAATCACGGGGATGGGCACAGTGGGAATTCAGCATTATTCCTCCGTGCACCTCTGGATCCTCTCTTTCCTCACTTTCCTGCTCCTTTTGATTCTTCCTTTTCTTTCCTCACTTTCCTGCCCCTTTTTATTATTCCTCTCTTTAGTTGGTGGCTCAGGGAGGAAGGGTTTGACTCGGAGAAGGAACAGTGCAGACAAATCCATCAGCTCCGGCGAGGAGGAGCCGAGCCAGCAAGCTCCTGAAAGCAGCAGGGAGATGTCTCTTCCTTGGGGGAATTGCTGCATGGAGGGATGACGGGAGAGCCCCTCAGCCCCCCTGCCCCCCCGAACCCTCCGCACCCTCGGCATCCCCTCTCCGCCTCCGAGCCAACTCTCCGGTTTCCGTGACAACGCTTGGCTCACCGAGCCTCTCCTTTGCAGCGCTCACCCACCCCAGCACCACGCACAGCCCGTGGTGCCTGTGCACCCCACGCGGGGTTCAGCGGGTTCACCACCAAGCCAACACCCTCGGGCTGGGCGCTTGGGGGAAGCTCCAAACTGCAGTTGGATCTTGGAGCGGGGATTGTCCCTTTGATCCAGCTCCCGGGAATGGTTATTGCAAGGGGTGGGTGCTGAGAGTGGCTGGGATGCAGGAAAGGCAAAGGGGAAAACCCTGAAAGTGCTCAGGGTCAGAGCTGATCACAGAACAGTTTGGGCTGGAAAGGACCTTAAAGCTCAACTTGTTCCACCTCCTGCCATGGGCAGGGACACCTTCCACTAGCCCAGGTTGCTCCAAGCCCCTTCCAACCTGGCCTTGGACACTTCCAGGGATCCAGGGGCAGCCACAGCTCCTCTGGGAATTCCAGCCCAGTCCCTCCCCACCCTCACAGGGAAGAATTTCTTCCCAATATCCCATCTAACCCTGCCCTCTGGCAGTGGGAAGCCATTCTCTGTATCCTGTCCCTCCATCCCTTGTCCCAAGTCCCTCTCCAGCTCTCCTGGAGCCCCTTTAGGCTCTGGAATGGGCTTTGAGGTCTCCTGGAGCCTTCTCTTCTCCAGGTGAACACCCCCAGCTCTCAGCCTCATGCTGAGGTTACACCTCCACAATAAATCCATGCTGGAGCCTCATCTCCATCCCTGAGACCTGGCCATGCTCGCACCATTAACCTTTCCCACCCTCCTAAAGACAGTGGCTGCATCCCAAGCACCTTTTGGGGATGGTCCCTGGCCCATGCCAAGTCCCGAGCTGAGCCAGGGATGGTTTGGGTAAGTCTGAGTTGGCCAGGGCTGGAAAGGGTCTGGAAATGTAAAGGTGGAGAAGGTTCAACCCCAGCCCTTGTGTCCTGACTCTGCTCCATTTACCACTCACAGTAATCAATCACTCAGCCCTGGCAGGACCTGGGCAAACCTGAGTCCATCTGCTGGCAGCGTTTCGGTTCATCTGTGCCCCAGTGATGTCACAGCAAGTGCCCAGAGCAGCAGCAGTGACTTCCATCAGCGACTGAACCAAGAGGGTGACTCCCACTTTCATTGCTTGCCTTCTGCCCCAGGGGATGGACTCAAACACCGGTTATCTTGGCTGAACAGCCACCAAGGACATGAAGCCAACTTGTAGAGGCCCAGACACTGCTGGGAGTGTTGCAGTGAGCAAGGGCTGTGCCCAGGAAAGCAGCCACAGGGTGGGAATAAAGGGCAAGGAACCACTTAGAGTCATAAAATCACAGAATGTCCTGAGCTGGAAGGGACCCACCGGGATCATCCAGTCCAACCCCTGGCCCTGCACAGACACCCCAACAATCCCAACCTGGGCACCTCTGAGAGCATTGTCCAAACACTCCTGGAGCTCTGGCAGCCTTGGGGCTGTGCCCATTCCCTGGGGAGCTGTTCAGTGCCTGACCAACCCTCTGGGGGAAGAACCTCTTCCTGATATCCAGCCCACTCCCCAAAATAATCACAACTGGTTCAGTTGTGTTGATAACGGTTGGTAAACTTGGTATCTCTGTAACCTGGAGCACAGGAAAACAATCAAAAAAACCATCCAAACTCTTGCAGGTTTTCTCCACATCCCAGTGCTGGGCAGGGTGTGGGGAGGACTTTGTCTCCAGCACAGCCTTGGCACAGACTAAGGAATGCTGTTCCAAATTGTCCCACCATACAAATCCCAAAAAGGGCCCAGGACCAGCTGCTCCACAGAGCCACTGACCAGAGAATCACGGAACAGTCTGGGTTGGAAGGGACCTTTGAAGGTCATCCAGGCCAAACCCCTGGGCAGAGCAGGGGCATCTCCAACTAGATCAGATTGTCCAGCTGATAGGTTGTTCCTTTTGGTTCTAATCTTACACCCTCACAAATATCACAACGGGTCGAAAAGAGAAGGGTATGATGACTTCTTTTCCTCATTCCCATGAATCTGGGCAAACCTCATCTGAAGGCAAGATCCCTCTGCTTTCCAGGATGTAGGACTGGTCATGAGCAAAGACGGAGTTCCACACACTGCTGCCTGTCCTGGCCCCTGGAAATGAATCAGTGGAGGGGAAAACACAGCCCAGTGTGAACCTCAGACTGTAGGAGAGGGGGTTAATTACCCCTCCTGAAAAAAAACGGAAAAGGCATTGTACAGTCACTGCTGAATTTGTTTTCCAGACCCTTTTATCAGTGACAAGAGAAAGGCAGCTCTGCTCCCTGAAAGGCAGCTTTCTGTGGGGTGAGATCCTGCTGCTCCCAGCTGAAGTTCTTCCTAATGGGGATTATAGGTGATGGAAATGTTATTTACAGGCAGCCAAATTCCCAGGAAGGGACTGGAAGGGGCAGCTCTTGGGTATCATGGGGAGTCTTGTCTTAACTCTTGGGAACAGCGCCCACTCCAAGTTCTGGACTCTTGGTTCTGCTGGGAATTCTGGCACCAGCTGAACGTGGGGTTGTCCTCCTTGACATTGAGGAGCCAGATGAGGTTCCAGCTGCCAGAACAAAGGCTGAGGAGCTGTGTTTAACAGCACGAGAACCCAGCTCTACATTACACACACACACGCACACGCTGAGCTGTCCCCAGCATTAAAATTTCATTACAAGGAGTGCACCAGGAATAACCACTATCAATTATATATTACACACTGCTTTAGTCTAAAAGAAATCTGATGGCTCGGGGGTTCTGCTGTGAGAAGGAGTCTCTCTTGCAGGGTTTGGAGCTGGCTGTGTGCTGGAGCTTTGTGATTCACCGCACAGCTCCCACTCTCCCAGCCCCATGTCCTTATGGTGGGAATATCCACCCCAGGAGGTGCCTGGCTGGCTGTTTGTCCCAGTTCCATGCAGATCATGCTGGGTTATCACAGAATCACAGAATGGTTTGGGTTGGAAGGGGGTTCCAGTCACACCTTCTGCTGTCCCGGGCTGCTCCAAGCCCCGTCCAACCCAGCCTGGAACATTTCCAGAGATGAGGCAGCCACAGCTTCTCTGGCCAACGCTCTGTGGGATGCCCAGGACAGGACAGGGATTGAGGATTGGATCTTGTGGCTTTTTGTAAAGAACTGGCTTTGCTGTCTGGACAATGCCACTGTGCCAGGAGCTCTTTAGGGAACTCACTTGGTCACCTGAGATGTCACCTACAGCCATGGGCACCTCCAAAGGTGGCTGTTCCTGTGTGTCTTGGACACCTCTCATGGGTGGGAGGACTGGAGGTGTCCCCACTGCTGACAGAAGGTTCTCTGGTGGCCTCAATCTCCTCGTTCAGATTCTTTGGTCTAAGCACCAGACCTCACCCACATCCCAGAGCTGAGGTGTCCATGAACTTCTCCTGTATCACTTCCCTCTGAAAGCAGGGACAGCCATCCCTTCAGTGTCTACAGGACCCAAATCTCCTCTTTCCACCAGCGCACCAGACCTGAGGGCTGAGCAGCTTTTAAAATCCAAACCCACAAACTCTTCCATTCTCAAGTTGTTCCTCATCCCCGCCCTGAGCAGCCTTGGCCCTGTGAAAAATCTGCTTGGCTCCCACTTGTTCATGTTGAGGAATAAATGCTGGCATTTTCTGAAGGTTTTCCTGTTGAATGATCCCCCTCCACGGATGGCAGACAATGAACAGCCCCAGATCCTGGTAGATGATAATGCCAGGGACACAAAGAGGGGGTGGAGGGAGGGGATGTCAAAGGATGTTAAAGTCTTAACACTGATATTTCAATCCAATTAATGTCTCTGTGTGCACCAAAGTGCTGGATATTGTGGAAACATCAGCAGCTGGGTGGGGAACAGTCAGGCCAGGGGGGTCTGCAGGACTTTGTCCACTCCCTCAAAGATTTTGGGAGGAGATACACAGGCAGATAGGGAAAGGACATGGGAGAATGGTTTTTAAACTAAAAGAGGAGAGATTTAGATTAGATCTTAGAAAGAAATTCTTCCCTGTGAGAGTGGTGAGGCCCTGGCACAGGTTGCCCAGAGAAGCTGTGGCTGCCCCTGGATCCTTGGAAGTGTCCAAGGCCAGGTTGGACGGGGCTTGGAGTGACCTGGGCTAGTGGAAGGTGTCCCTGCGCATGGCAAGGGGTGGAATGAGATGGACTTTAAGGTCCCTTCCCACCCAAACCATTCTGTGATAAAACTACAGTGGATCCCACATTTCTCTGCTGCCAACAAGCCCATGGCTGCAGTTTGAAATCCTCATTTCCCTTTCCCATCCAGTGGATCGTGCCTGAGAAAGTGATTTCTCAGGATGCAGATTAAAGCAGAACAGCAGAGAGCCTTCAGTGCAATTACGAAAAGGAAGTCATAAAAAATAGTAATTAAAAGTCATATTTCTGCTGGGTAAACGCCTGGGCAGGGCTGGGAGTTGTTGGAGAGAAAGATGCCTGAAATACAGAGGATGCAGCAGAGGTAGGGATGGGACAGAAAAGCTTTGTCTGCGCCAGTGAAGGAAACAGGGACAGGGATTGCACCATTCCTGCTGTCACCTGTTGGCACAGCCCCTTGCACGGTTTAATCCAGCAAAACAGGCCTGCAGGATGCTGGTCTCTGCTGTCACCTGCCTGTGACTCAGTTTCCTGCTGGATCAGCCAGGAATAAGGAATCCTGTGGTTGTCCTGTCTGTGTGGATGGTGGGACACACGGCATTCCAGTGTGGGTGCTGAGCTGGAGGTGGGGAAAGGCAAAGCGGTTTGGGTGGGGTGGAGGAGGTTTCTCCCACTGAAATGAGAACATGGGCAGAGTTTTACTTGGTTCAACCCTGAACTAAGTGCGTTTGACCTACAGGAGTGGCAGTGAGGGCACAGCCTGAGGGCATCTCAGGTGGCATTTGGCAGCTGGGGAAAAACTAGGAAAAAGCAGCATCTGTGAATGCAAATTATCCAGAGCCTCTTCTCTGAGGTCCTGAGGCCTTGTCCTGGCGCTGCCCAAACTGCAAATACTCCTCCAGCTCCCAATCCAGCAAGGATTTGCACCTCAAGGATCCTGTACCTCCTGCACCCCTGTGGGACATGGGGTCATGGGCTCCTTCTGCCCCTCCCAAGCCCTCTCAGACCTGGCCAAAATGAGACCTCTGAGCAGAGTGGCTGGCAGGCGATTGCAGCCTCCACTCTCGGAAACTTCAGCCACGCTCCTGCCACGGATGTTCAGCCAGGAGAAGATGCCAGTCGGACAACTGGGATGAGATCTTCCCAGAAAAGTCTTCCTGCGTCACCCATCAGCCCATTTCTGCTGTGGGGACACAGGTCCAGCCCCACAGGCAACAAATGAGACCCCAGCTAGGGTGAACCTTTCAGGAAACACTCCAAAAAAACCCCCAAAGGCAAAACCCTCAAGCCCAGAGGGACTCTTTGCCTTCCTGCTGCTGAATCACCAGTGGGGAGCAGGAACTGAACAGGAGAAAATAAGAATGGAGCAGCAGTGAGTGGAGATTGTAAACACAAGAGAGATTAAAAACTTAATGGGTCTAAGCAGGCACTGGGGGAAAGTGGGAGTGGGAGGGAATGGGGTTGGCAGGGAGGGGAGGCTGGTGCTGGCTGAAAGGGCTGTGGGAGCTCCAGCAATCCCACTGCACCCAGGGGAAGGGAAGCAGATGCTCTGGAGCGGGAGCTGGAAGTGCAATCACTGGGCTGGGTCATTCCCAAGAGCTCGGGGGACGTTTGGAGGGACAAGGTGGAGGTTCAGGACCTCCACCACCCCACCCCTTGCTGGGGGTTTGGGGCAGGGATGGGGTGCAGACTGGTGGAGGTTGTTTGAGTGGTGATGGGAATTCATGGATGTGAAGGAAGAAAAGGTTTCTCAGCCCTGTGTAAATGTCCCGGTGGCAAAGGGGAGATGAGCTCATGGAAATCAGCCTCCTCAGGTATTAAACTGGGAGGAAGCTCAGGCCAGCCCGGGATGAGCCTGGTGGCTGAAGATGTGGAAGACTGAGGCTCAAATCTCAGTTCTTGCAGTATCCCAGGGTTCAAAACCCCCTGCTTTTCCCATTTGTCTCCCAAAGTTTTTCCTTTACATGCTCCAACATGAAATCACACCCAGATCTCTCTCGACGCTATGAGGCAGATAAGAAATCAAATTGCTCTGTGAGTGGAAGAGCAGAGCAAGGTTGGTTTCCAAGGGATGGTGGATTCTCCAGTGTCCAGTAGAGCACAAACTCTGATAAAAGATTTACCCAAGGCTGTGGCACTCAAAAAGTCTTCCCAGTGGATGGTTTGGCTGGGATTTAAGAGGGAATATGCTCTAGGCTTGCTTTTTCTTTCACTGAGGATACTGAGGTTCCTATTCTCTTTCCATGTGCTTGGTTGTGTGAAAGTTGTAGTATTTATCCTCTGAAAAATCAGAATTAAAAGTTTTGAGGGGCCCACTCTCCGTCCGTAGGTCTGGTTTCCTAAAGAAATAAATGTAAGGCTGTGGTGAAAGACTGCACAAAACCAAACAGGAAAACTTTGGAAACCAAATTTTGCACCTCTCAGGCAAAGAGAAGCATTTAAAATGTCTCCGAGGTGACATTTGACTTCAAAATTTTACTCCAAGCTCTAACACCTGAGGGAAAAAAAATAATGATGAAAAAATGGAATGCTGATGACTTTTTCTCTACTTGCCTGAATTTAGAATCACGGAATGATAGCATCATTTAGGTTGGAAAAGACCTTTAAGGTCATCATTTTAGTTACTTTCTGAGGGCCTGACGTGCACCTTGGAGAGCCTGAGATTGGCAATGCCTTAGGTGGAGCCAGTCAAGTTCAGGGCACGGAGAAAAGAGCTGTTTGATCACACCAGTGTGAGCTACTGATGGGACAGGAACCCTGTCTGGTGGCTCAGCAACCACGTCCTGGTGCTGGTGACCATGTCCCCTCCCTGCTGTGCCCATCACCCCAACCCATCTCCGGGACAACCATGGAAAAGCTGTAGCACCACACAGAGCTCCGCTGCATCCTCTTTTTGGACCTTCCCGGTGTGAGCCACGTCCTTGTGTCCTCCTCCAAGAAAGGATCACATTCCCTGCATGGCTGCCCTTGGGAAGAGGTGCAGGATGCCACCGTGTCCCAGCCAGCACGTGTGTCACCGTGGAATCACAGAGTGCTTTGGGTTGGAAGGGAAGGTAAAGCTCATCCCATTCCAACCCCTGACATGGCAGGGACACCTTCCACTATCCCACAGTGCTCCAAGCCCTGTCCAACCTGGCCTTGGACACTTCCAGGGATCCAGGGGCAGCCACAGCTTCTCTGGGAAACCTGTGCCAGGGCCTCCCCACTCTCACAGGGAAGAATTCCTTCCCAACATCCCATGTAAACCCACTCTCTGTCAGTCTGAAGCCACTGCCCCTTGTCCTGTCACTCCACGTGTGAGTCCATCCATGGAAGGGTTCCAGAGGCTCCAAGCAAGCCCTTTCCACGCAGATCCCTGACTTGCAGGTTGACCTGGCCCACACGAGGCATTAACCAGCAGTAACGGGATCCCGCCGTGACTCATCCTCATGGATCTGACAAACGGTTGATCCCATTGATAAAAGCCCGGAGGGTTCGGGCTCCTGGCCAAATCCCTCCACTTCATTCATGGAAAAGAGGGATGGGGAGGGAAACGGGCTGGGCTCGGCTCCAGGGAACAGAAGCACAGGCGGATCTGGCCATTGCACAGAGTCCTCCTATAGCCGTGGATGGAGGCCAGGGGCACGGGAAGGAGCCGCAGCCGTCCCTGCACAACGAGGCTCCGGCCAGGAAACAGCACGGCAGCAGAGTCCTGGGCCAGGAACTCGCCTTGGGGGTGGGAAGAGGAGCAGACCCTTCAGGAAAGCCCTATTGCTAGGAAAGGTCACGTCCTTCTGGACAAATCCCTCCAGTGGCACCATTAACCCGAGCAGTGCAGTTTTCCCAGTTGGATCTAGAGCCAAGCTCCAGTCTTAAACACCAGCAAGACCTCCTCAGCAGGACAGGTAAGGACAAAGAAGGGGCAGTCCCTGGGTGTTGTGGGATGCAAACATTCCTTGAGCAATCCCTTGTGCATCCACATCTTTTTGTGTGCCCACGGATGCTTCCAATGTTGGAAATGACTTGCGTTTCTCACAGCTTTTTCCTAATTGCTGCTGGAGAAGAAAAGGCATCCAGGGAGTTGAAACTAGGTGGTCTTTAAGGTCCCTTTCAACCCAAACCATTCTGTGATTTGATGGGATACTGGGGCATATCACACCCATGGGGACACCAGTGACCAGGGGAAAACCTGGAAATAGGAACTCCTAAATAATTCCCTGATCACCAGAGCAGTAGTTCAGAGGGATCGTTCCAGCTGGAGAGGTTACTGGAATAAGCACCCTCCTAGAAAAGGAACTTTTTTTTTTGGCCGAACTGGTATTTTCCAGCAGGGAAATGAAAGTTTGCCTTGAGAAATTCCTAGACAGACTTCTCAGGAGATTCGTAAAATCATAAAGTCTTTATGGTTGGAAAAACCCTTTAGGATCATCAAGTCCAACTGTTCCCCCAGCACTGCCAAGGCCACCACTGAGCCATGTCCCAAGTGCCACATCCACAGGGCTTTTAAATCCCTCCAGGGATGAGGAATCCACCACTGCCCTGGGCAGGGAATGACTTGTGCCTCAGTGCAATCTGCTTGGAAAAGGGCTGAAGAGGCAGGAAACCCTCGATGGGTTTCAAGAATCAGGCCAGGAGACCTGACAGCCAAGCCCAGAATATTTTAAGCCACGAGGATAAAAACTGAGCCACAATCCTCTCTCAGAAGGCACACGGAGGAGCCAGGCTGGGACAGGCTGGACACATCCCTCCCGTTTCCACTGATAGCATCTCCAGGTCTTAGGGATGAACTGCAGGGAGTGACAACCTGTCAAGGACAAAAAGACTTTTCAATTTGACCCCACCCGGACTTTGATCCCCAGCCAAGCCTCTTGTAAGAGAGAGGTGATGGCTGGTTTGCTTTCAAAGCTGCAGCAGTGGCTTAAGGCAGTGCAGCCCCCAGACTAGTGCTGGATTAGTCTCACTCCAGTGCTTTAATGTGTCTGTAAAGGTTAAGAGCTGATTCCTGGAGGTGTCAACCATGCAACGGGGCCGTGCTGGGCGGGGAGGCAGAGATGACAGCTTGAAAGCAAGCAAAAGGCAAATGTAGGGAGTTTAAGAAGAGCCTTCTGGAGAGAGACATGTTGGTCTGGGGGGCAATGCCTGGAAGGGAAGGGGCCCCACTTGGGGCTGATCATTGATCCTGCAGAAGGCAGTGAGGTGACTTTGGAAAACACGAGTCTAACACAAGGCAGACGTGCAGCAGCAAGGCCAGAACACCTGCAGAGACCCCGACCCCCCTCCTGGGCCACAGCCAGCAAACCCTTGGAGAGGGATCCACACCATTCCCCCATCCCGACGCTACCTCCGAGCCCCGCTGCAGGATTCAGGGAAGGACCTCCCCGAGCTCTAGAGCCTGACTCCATCAAGCAGGGAGGAAAATGAACACTTTGGTTGTAGCATTAGTCACGAGTTCCTGTGCGTGAGGGAAGTCGATCCCAGCGCTGTGCTCTTCCCACACGAGCAGTCCCATTGAGATCCAGAGCTACTCAAGCAGGGAAAAGTCAAGCGAAGTGAGGATGTGTGGGTAGCTCTCACAGTGCTTTTAAGGTAATGTTTGAGGTTGCCATCCACTTTTTTTCCCCCCTCTTGAAATTCACTGAGCAATTTTCTCCCTCTTGTAATTTTTTTTTAATTTTTTTTTTTTTAAACCGAATCCACATTACAGAGAAAAACGGCAAGAAAGTGTAATTGTAGAGGAGGGGAGGGAATGCAGAGCAGGGAGAGGAGGCAGCTGTATTGACCATCTGCTATACCGCTAAAAACACCCACTTGAGTGTCTGTTTACAAATCAAGTTGCCCGTGTGAGTAGAAACAGAGGCACTTCTTCAGCAGGATCAGGCGACTGGCTTCCAGCATGCTGGGTTTATTAGGGAGCAGGCTGGGTCTGGGTGAAAACGTGTGGTAGGAGAGAAACAAACCCAAAGCTGTTCCCAACGAGGAAATACCGAGAGGCACAAGGCAGGAAAAAGCAGGGCCTGCAAGGAGCTGCAGAGTGGGCCCACCCCTGAGCCAGCTGCCATTCCTAGAGGGATCCCAAGCTTCCCTGAATATGAGGTTTATCTTAAAAAAAGCCCCACAAACATTCAGCTCCAGCTTTGGCTTCATTGCTTGCCAAGGACCACATCATAGAATCACAGAACCACAGAATGTTTTGGGTTGGAAGGGACTTTAAAGATCATCTCATTTCACCCTGTCAACACCTCCCGCTGTCCCAGGCTGCTCCAAGCCCCATCCAACCTGGCCTTGGACACTTCCAGGGATCCAGGGGCAGCCACAGCTTCTCTGGGCAACCTGGGCCAGGACCTCACCACCCTCACAGGGAAGAATTTCTTCCTAATATCCAATCTAAATCTATTCTCTTTTAGATTAAAACAGATCCCTGTCGTCCTGTCACTAAGTGCCTGTATAAAAAGTCCCTCTCCATCTTTTTTTATAAGTCCCCTTTTAAGTCTGGATGCCCAGAGTGACTGATGGAGTAAATTCCAGGTGAGACCAGCTCCTTTTCCCTTCTTCCCCTTTTGGACAGCGCTGTATCCTCACTGCAGAAGAGCCTGAACACCTATCAGACAGCATCGTTTGGAATTTCACACCCCTCTTACACAGAAATGTTAAACAAAAAGCTGCCAAACGCTTTTCCAGAGGTGTGTTTAATCCCAGCAGGGATAAGGAAGCATCCTGACCCCTTGGATGCCAGGTCATTGCTCATAAGTGCCTAATGATGCAAACAAAGCTTTAAAGACGCGTCGCTAACTGATTCCCGTTTCCATTTCCACCACCGCTGGGAGAGCAGGTGCAGGAGGATCCAGCTGCATTTTGGGAATCTGCACACACAGCTGAGGCTGCCTCTGTTCCAGAAATCAGGGGCCCTGAGCTTCTGACACAGCCACGTCTCAGGTGATGCCCTTCAGAGAACCTAAGCTGGGTCTCCAGGGGCCACCTTTCCATCCCATTCCACCCTAAAAAGGGTTTGGGGGCAACAGGAATTTTAGGATAACCCAGCAACAATGTCCTGAAGGCAACTGGAGGAAACAGCTTTCTCTGGTTATGGAATTCATGGCATAGGACTTAAGGAATGGGGAACAGTGCAGATAGAGTTGGCTTAAGACTTAACTGCAATCAACTCTCCCAAATTCAGTTTCTGGGATTCTATAAAATCAGAAACCAGGTGTTTGCTGTGTTGGAAACTCATCCAGCACAGTCAAAGAGTCCCAGGAGAAGGAAATTTCAGGTGCCAGACATCAGTCGAGGAATCTTTAAAGGGATTCTCCTGACTTCTTCCAACCTGGCCACTGCTGGGCACATGTGGCAACACGGGGGAATGAGATCACGGAATCATTGGTAAAGGATTGGTAAAGTTGGAAAAGACCTCTGAGATCACTGAGTCCAATCATTAACCCAGCACTGCCACAGTCACCACTAACCCATGTCCCCAGGTGCCACATCCACCACTAACCCATGTCCCCAGGTGCCACATCCAACACTGCCCCATGTCCCCAAGTGCCACATCCACAGGGTGTTTAAATCCCTCCAGGGATGGGGACTCCAGCACTGCCCTGGGCAGCTGTTCCGATGCCTGACCACCCTTTCAGTGAAGAATTTTTTCCCAGTATCCCATCTAAACCTCCCCTGGCACAACTTGAGGCCGTTTCCTCTTCAACCTGAGCATTTCCACAGTAGTGGATAAACGCGTGGCCGTGACGTTGGTGGCCAAGGCAACCACAACTGCTGTAAATCAAAGCTGCCCCACCAAGGTCACTCAATTTGTGTTTCTCTACATCCATGGAAAGCCTGGCTTGTATTCCAGCTCAGGCATGAGCAGATGTCCAAGTGGGACTGTAAAAATAGTGGTGGGGACACTCAGAAATGTTAAGGCAGATGGCACAGCTCCATCCCAGCTCTCGCCTGCAGAACTGCCCTGGCAAACTCCTCGGGAGTCCTGGCTGACCTGTCTGCAGCCACTGCCCATTCCAGGCCGTGTAAAATCCCGGCCACGTACCAGGGATCTCCTCCCTGACCAACAGTCCCACCAGAAGCCCGGCACACCTCTTGAGGGAAGCCCTGCCAGCCTTTTTCCCCTCATGCTGCCCTGTCCAGTAGTTTCCTCTCAGTGAGGAGCCCAAGGAAGAAGACCCCCGTGCAGGCATAGCAATTTTTAAGCTCTGACAACACCACAGAGGCAGCCAGGCCTCTCCTGCAGCCTGTGGTCGGCTGGCAAGGCTGCATGAGAGCCAGATCCAGGCAGCTGCCAGCCCTTCATCTCCGGCAGGAGCCGGTGTTCCCTGCCCCTTTGAACAACTGCACGTTACCAGGGAGTCAACAGAGCAGACACTGCTGATCAGCTGTTCATGCTCACTCCAAAGATGAAAACATTTAACACAAAATCAGATCTTAGAGGACAGGAATTTTTTTATTATTATTATTCTCTCTCTCTTTTTCTATTCCCTTCCCTTTTAATTCGCTCCTTTATCTCCGAGGCCTTGATAGTGTCAGGAGCTGACTGATGACTACGGTGTTAAGTTGCCTCTGGTTAAATCAAACACCGCTTCAAGCAGTGAGTTTCTGGCTGGGAGCAGTTCAGGAGTGACGTGGAGCAAGGGAATAAAAATACCTCTTTGATGGGTGGAGGGAGCCACGCTCCTGGATTGATGGAGAGAGGAAGAAAATATCCCTGTGCTGGTGTCCCTGTCATGTGGCACACATAGGGAGGGTGCAGATAATCTGGGCAGCTGTGAGGCTGGTGCAGGACAGGGGAGGATGATTGTAGGAAGAGAAGCTCACAAAAGTGACATCAGCTTCCACTCAGAGGGGAGAGAGGATCCTGTGCTTTGTCTTCTCACAGAGACATGCACGAAAAAAGCCCAGTGCCTCCTGCTAGAGTGAAGCTCCACAGCCTCTCTCTCTGCAGGAAGAAATCAGTGGAACTGTGAGTCCAGGGGCTCGTTTTGCTCAGCAGCAGCTGCCTCTCAGAGGGTTGTTCAGCCACCGAACCAGCCCCACCCAGTTGTGCTTCCAGGTGCACACCCCGCTGCAAACCATTCCCATTATGCCGAGCAGCCTTTCCAGTGGCTCACAGATGTCCCAAACCTGAGCTGAGTTTCATTCAAGGTCAGCTCCTGCCTCTGCTCCCACCAGGTGAAGCTTTTCTGGAAAGCTGGTGAACTCCTCCTGCTCCACTTTGCGCCACTTTGCATTAAAATCAACGTCACTTGGAGCAGCAGAGCTCTGCTCTTTATTCATTCAGCAGAGCTGCTCATCCCCCTCACGCAGATGAGCACCAAATACATCCTGGGAGCATCCAGGGAATCCATCCCCAACTTAAAAGAGCCATTCTGGTTAACACAGGAAGCTGGAAAGTCTGGAGAAAGTGGTGATTTTATTTATTTTTTTTTTAAATTCAACACATCAGGTATGAGCCAGGCTCCCTGTGGTCTCTCTGGATGTGTCCTGGGGGATGGAACACATCACCTTGGTGGCCAGGTGGAGTTTCCAGCAGGGCTCTGAAGCCACACAGCAGCTGAGGTTCTGTCTCCTGGATATTTAAGTCCCTTGGAGCCCAAACACTTCTCCTCCCAAGTCCCTGCCCAGCTTTTTCCGTGCTGTGCACTGGAAGGTGCTGTGCTATCCCGTAATTCAAACCTTCATGAGATGTCCCAAGCGGGGTCACAAACCCAAACTCCCTTGAATCAAAATTGGATCAAATCCTGTACGATCTCACAAACTGCTCTGCTGGGTCAGACTCATCCATTTTCTGGTTCCAACAATGGTCAATAAAAGATTCCCAAAGGAAGGATAAGAGCTGGGATGAGAATTTCCCACAACCCTCCCAATCTCCAGCAGTCTCCACATTTGGTACTACCAGAGAATGGAATGGAGCTGGGGAAGGGGCTGGAGCACCAGGAGCGGCTGAGGGAGCTGGGAAAGGGGCTCAGCCTGGAGAAAAGGAGGCTCAGGGGGGACCTTCTGGCTCTGCACAACTCCCTGACAGGAGGGGGCAGCCGGGGGGGATCAGGCTCTGCTCCCAGGGAACAGGGACAGGATGAGAGGAAATGGCCTCAAGTTGCACCAGGGGAGATTTAAATTGGATATTGGGAACAATTTCTTCATGGAAAGGGTTGTTAAACCCTAGAACAACTGCCCAGGGCAGTGGTGGAGTCCCCATTCCCGGAGGGATTTAAAATCCATGTGGATCTGGCACCTGAGGACATGGGTCAGTGGTGGCCTTGGCAGTGCTGGGGGAATGATTGGACTCAGTGATCTCAAAGGTTGTTTCCAACCTAAATAATTCTATGATTCCACCTACAGAGTTGGATAGTTGGGCTTTTTTTTTTTTTCAGATTTCCCTTATTCTAATGAGTTTTCCGCTAACGTCAGCCTCTGGAATCTACTTTCCCATTTCAGTTCCATGAGGAACTGGCAGGATCATAGAACCATAGAATACCCTGAGTTGGAAGGGACCCACAAGGATCAACGTGTCCAGCTCCTGGCCCTGCACTGACACCCCAACAATCCCACCCCGTGCCTGAGATCGGGATGATCTCGGATGGGATGAGCCCTTCTGAGCCCTGGGAGCCCTGGCACATTTTTGCAGCACCCTGTTTCTTGGCAGGGCTTTTGCCTTGATCTGCACTGCCCAAACCAGTCACCCACATCCAAACAGAACCTCTCTGGTGATGATTTCCAGACTACGGAGCCAACATCTGGATCCTGTGGGATCCTAGTAGGTCAAACAAGTCCTGTGCCTCAGTTTCTCCTTTGTTTTGACTGCAAATGCTCTGGATCTGGGGCTATTTCTGCTTGGATGCACAGAAAACACTGGATATTGGATTAGATCATGGGTTTCCCGGGAAGGGAGGGCAGCTAGTGGGGTTTAATTCTCCCATTAACAGCCCCTCAAACTTCCAGACACCTGGCAAAGGGCAGCTCTGCTTGCGGAGCCTGACGAATCCAATGCCTCCGGGCCACGCGTCCCACGTCCCTGCTAGGAAATAAAATGGGTCAGGGCCAGTTCTCCGAGGGCAAAGCAGCATGGCACAGCTCACATCCATATGGACAAACTCTTCCCTCCTCCAAAGCAGGCTGGCACGGAGCCTGCTGGAAAATATCCCTGCTAAACCCTCAGGCACGCCCAGATATCGTCTGGGAGAGGGGTGGTTGGTCTGGGCCCAGCCCGTGTTTGGGATCATGGTGTGGATTTAGCGGCAGGGTTGATCCCAGAGGAGGTTTCAGCCTTGTGCCCTTGCCCTGGCTGGTTTTTTTTGATGCTGCCCTGGGGAGCTCTGGGTCTGCGCACACAGATTGTACCTGCCAGGACCCAACACCTGGGCAGCATGGCCAGGCCAAACAGTGCAGGACCCTAAAATTTAGCATTGTGGATAACTCTGCCCCAGGTTAATTTGCTGGTACAGACAGACTCTCCTCACCTGGACACATCCTCCAGGTGCCCACCTCCCTGCCCACAGTTTCCCAGGAAAAATCAGAGGAACAGGCACTCCTGCATCCTACGGGACGCTGAAGGTGAAAGTAGCCACATGTGGGCAGGGTTTGTTCCCACTCTGCACCATCCAGGGATGGGGCAGCCACAGCTTCTCTGGGCAACCTGTGCCAGTGTTTTATCACCCTCATCATAAAAAATTTCTTCTTTATATTTAATATAAAATACCCTCTCTCTTAGATTAAAACCACCACCCCTTGTCCGACCACTACAGGCCCTAACAAAAAGTTTGTCCTCACCTTTCCTGCAGGCCCCAGGCCTGGATCTGTGGCAGAGCTGGAGGGTATCTGAAACCCTGGCTCTGTTAGGCTGCTCTGGGAGCAGGATGCTGGTGCAGGAGGAGACCCAGTCTCTGCCTCTCCACTGCAAACCCTAATTATCTCAGAGGCACAAAATAGGAAGAGGAGAGAGATCCGAAATGTGGATTTCCATTTGAGCCAACCATGGAATCATTAAGGTTGCAAAAGACCTCTGAGATCATCGAGTCCAACCATCAACCAGCACCACTAAACCATGTCCCCAAGTGCCACATCCACACATTTTGAACACTTCCAGAGGTGGTGACTCCACCCCTGCCCTGGGCAGCCTGAGCCAGTGCCTGGCCGCACTTTTGGTGAAGGAATTGCTCTTAATATCCAACTTAAATCTCCCACAGCACAACTTGAGCGCATTTCCTCTTGCTCTGTCACTTGTTACCTGGATCATTCCTCCTTCTCCTGTTGCCAAACCCAGTTAAAAGCAGGCTTGAGTCTCAGCCTTGACCACCCAGCTATTTATCATCTACAATGCTGTAAAACAGATTTTTCTTTCAACAGTTTTAACAGTAGGAACCTTCACACTAAACCAGGCTTTACCCGACTTCAACTTGCACCACAAACACATTCCTGCAGGAATAAATGATTAAATACCATAGAAATGTGATGGGGAAAAAAAGTTAATTTATCTGCAAAATGACCCATTTTGCTTGGGGTCTTTCCAAAATGATGATATTAATGTCCTTAATGCCAAGAGATTTAGAGGTTTAGTGAGGATTTGGCTTTATAGGATAAAATCACAGAAGAGAAGGGACGCTCAAGGATCATCAAGTCCCACTCCTGGCCCTGCACAGGACAACCCCAAGGGTTACATCGTGTTTTCCTGGAAGTCTGAATCCATGCCAGCCTGTCTGGAAGAGGAGGGCAAGCAGAGGGCTCTGAGTGCACCCAGGGGGAGTAACAACCACTGCCCAAAAATCAAAAACTTCCTCAGTTTAAAAGATTCAAGGGATTAATATTTTCCACATGGAAAAGAATACACCACTGGCACAGTTTGGCCGGGAACATTGAAAAGCCTTGTTTCCTGCTGTGTTTAAACGAAGATGGACGTCCTTCTGAAACCCCCTTCTTGGGCTTGGCTGAGGTACTTCAAGTGGCTGTCTTTTACTTCAAACCTCAGAGCCAGCTGACCACAGATATCCCACAATCACAGAACTGTTTCGGTTGGACAAGTCCTCCAAAATCATGGAGCCCAACCATTCCTTCAGCAACACCATTTTCACCATTAACCCTCGTCCCCAAGTGCCACATCCACGTGTTTTCGAGCATTTCCATGGGATGGTGATTGCACCATTTCGCCAGGCAGTTCCAATGCCTGAGGACCCTTTCAGTGAAGATTTTTTCCCCCCTAATATCCAGTCTCTGGATCTTAGGCTCCTCCTAACCCCCCGAGGGTGGCTAGGAACTGTTCAAGCCAGCCTGGGTCAATTTCATGTGCTTAGAGTTTGTTGTGTTCCTTCCCACAAAATAACGCTGTGCACGGATGATCCACTGCTTGTTCTACAAGACTCCAAGCAGAACCCATGGCTAGGGGTGGAATGAGATGAGCTTTAAGGTTCCTTCCATCCCAAACCATTCTATGATTCCATGGTTTCTCTGGGTCCTTCATCACACAACTTCTCGTTCACATCCTCGATGGCTCTGCAACGAGAGCTTCCCCCATGCGAGTGCTCCCGCTCTGCTCCTGTGCCCTGGCTCCCCCGCACATCTGAAAGGCTCCGAGTCAATCCTGAGGGGACATTTATCATTACAGCTTTCACATCTGTATTTTTAACCTCCTTGAAGGCTTCCCAAGGATAGCCAGAGGAGGGATCCTATTTTAGGTGCACAAAGCAGATGAAAAAACCCACCAAATTAGCACTTAGTGCATTTAGCGGACTGGCAAGTGTTTGATCTGATCCTCAGGTTGGAAAGGGTTGGATTTCCTTGTGCAGAAGCCAGACAGCATCTCCTCCTCCCAAATCAAATTTCACCCTCCAGCACCACCCCCTCGCAGGCTGTGCTTTCAGGGGATGTTTCCAAGAGCTGGGAGCACATGCCCGCCCCGTGTTAGGTGAACACACAGAGGGCAACATGGAAATTGCACAAACACATTCCCTTAATTCTGAGGTGCTAGAAAAGCTCTGATGCATCCCGGCAAAATGTTAGGAATCCAAACTTGCAACAGCAGCCGCTGTAAGGAGCTCAGGGACAGACAAACAGCCCCTGCAGGAAGGTGCCGGGTGCTTTTTGCACGCGATCTTTCCCTGGCAGGGAAGCGCTGTCAACCCTGAAGTGTTGGGAGAAGCAAAAGGAGGTGGGAAGCATCCCCAAAGACAGCCAGGAAGTTGGGCACAGAGGTGTTTCTAAAGCAGAGGGCATTGCCCTGTGAGCATTGCAAAGCCACGGACTCTGAAACGATGAGATGGATCACCCCCATCCAAGCTCCCTCAAAACCTGCTGGCAGATTCCTGTGATTCCCCCCAGTCCAGCTGTGGCAGAGGGAGAGTTATAAGCCAAGGGACTGGAGGAGATAATTTCTTTGGTGTTTCATTCTGGGGGTCGGTCTTTTCTCCCACGTAACAAGTGACAGGACAAGAGGAAACAGCCTCAAGTTGAGCCAAGGGAGGTTTATGTTGGGTATTTGGAACAATTTCTTCACAGAAAAGGTTGTCAACACTGGCACAGCTGCCCAGGGCAGTGGTGAAATCACCACCCCTGGAGAGATTTAAAAGAAGTGTGGATGTGGTGCTTGGGGACAGGGAACAGGGAATGGCTCCATTGGCAGAGAGTTGGTGGATCTGCCTCAGGAGGAGAACCCAGAAAGGAAATCATTGTACGGGTTGGTATAGAATTACAGAATTGTTTAGTTGGAAAAATCCCCCAAGATCGAGTCCAACTGTTGACCCAGCACTGCCAAGGAGGTGGCAGCTGTCCTGGTGAGGTTTTGGCCATCCTAGGGTGTAATTTAAAAAAGCCATTTGACTCCTGAGTTCATCAATTTCAACCCTTGGCATCAACCAATGCCAAGTCTCCTTGCCATGACCCAGCCCAGGGACTTCCAGGGTCAAAGCACAGAGGTCTCCTTGCTGATGGCTCCAAGACACAGGATGCTTCCAGCTGCTGCCCCAAACTCCCTCTATTATCCCCCCAGCTGACCAATTTGGGATGACTTGGAAATAGATAATAGAGTCATGGAAAAGTTTGGGTGGGAAGAGAAGCTTAAAGGTCATCTAGACCTCCTCTGGATCTGCCTCTGAACTCTGCCCACCCCAGCCTGGACTCACCCTGGGTGTGCCAGGAACACCAGAAACAGGGGCCATGTTCCAGCAAGGTCTCCCAGATCAGATGGGATCAAGCTGGTCTAGAGACACTCCTCATCCCCCCTCCTTCCTCCACTTCCAGGCTATATTTTCCACCTTGTGATCAGTCTATATTTGGGATTTCTTTGTGTTTCCTGCTTTTTCTAAGCCAAGCCCCTGCACCTTGGCAGGAATAACCTCAGTGAGTCCATCAAGCCCATGTGCCCAACTTCACCTGCTCCACACCTCGCTCCTCAAAGCCAGCCAGGCTTACCTGACATCTTTCTGCTCCTCTCTCCACACCCAGGGCATGGCAGCCCCAAGGTCAGTTTCGGAGGCCAACCTAAGCCTTGTGGGGACAGCAGAAATAATCCCATTAATGTGAATTCCCTGTACATTGGGTCTTGTGCGAGACTTCCCATCCCTAACCAGCAATTCCAATTTAATTTGTAATACAAATGCTTCTTGCAGCACAGCATGTGCCAGCTCCTGCAAGAAGATCCCAAAGAGCAAAAAGAGCAGCAGCAGCCTCTGGGAAAGCGCCTGGTTTCAGCAGCTTTTCTGGGGTGGGGCATGTGCTGGTGATTCCACTTTGGAGCAGGGCTGGAACCTCCTGCTCTTTGTTCTGAGTGAGTCAGAACTTGTGCAACTCCTTTGCATTTCCGCTTCTCTCTCCTGGTGAAGCCGTGCTCATCCTCAGCTCCTGGAGCACATGGACTTTCTCAGAAAAAGAATATATTTCCCAAGCAAAGACCCTTAGGAAAATGAGATACTTGATGAAAAGCTATCCCTTTTCCTTCCCTCCCAATTATTTTATAAGTACTACAGGCATGAAATAAAATATTTTTATTAAAATGTCAGCAGGCAAACAAAAAAATCTGACGAGATATTCCACAGCAAAGCCAAAATCAACTCTGGAAAATGACTCAAGCAGTAGAGTTAACCCCCAGCCTGTAATTTCTTTCCCAGGGAGACAGCAAATCCTCTCGAGTTCTCTGTACAGAGGGACTCCTGCAAAGTCTGGCATTATTTCATTTTACTGTTTTCAGAGTAATAACAGCCTTCTGTAAGGCTGGGGATGGGATTTGTCCGTATAAAATGACCTTTTTGTAGGCTACAAGTAGTGAGAGAAGGACAAACTGTCAGAAAACGGACAAGGTCTGTGGCTTTCTGCTGGTGGAAAGTCAGGTTTTATCCACCCTCAGCTCTGAGCCGCTCCAGAGACAAGAGTGTGGTGATCTCTGTTATCCCCTGGGATCTGCCATTTCCAGAGCTCCTGGAAACCACGTCCACAACGTGTTTTTGTTTTTCCTGCACTGGTTGAGCAATTCCTCCTCACTCTTTGGAGCAGAATGAGTCCTTTCCCTTGCCAGACCACTGCCAGTTTTCCTACAGATGCCCACACCCTTCCCGCTCTTCTCATGACATCATTCCCTCTCCTGAAATCACACCCCTCCTGTCCAGAAACAACGTTTTTTCTCCAAAGGCAGAAGGAATCATGACAGGCTGGAACATCCAAGTGCTGCTGTTCAGGTTAATCCACCCAAAGTCTTTCAAATCCTGCACAGTTCCAACCAGAACATCAGTGAGGAGTTTTATTCCTCACTGCCCTGGTGGGATTTTCTCTCTTCTGGTCAACTGCTTCTTCATCTGCACTAAGAAAAGTCCTGGAACAACTCTCTGTCTGTTTGAAAGGTGCAGAAGCAAAGGAAAATGGCCAAATTCTGAAAAAGGAAGGAAAAATTTCTTCCTTGGGTAAATCAGGGCAGGCTGGTCTGCACAAAACCCACCCCTCCACACAGAGCTGAAATGAGGAACTGATGTGAGTCTTCAACACCAGTGAGAAAAAAATTATACTTCATTTTCAAACCCACATTTTCAAGGGAGCTACAAGGAGAGGGAGTGAGTCAGATGACAGAAACCGAGTTAGGAAGCATGAAGACCATCCCAAGCAAACCATTTGGGCCTGAAATGTCAGGCAGATCCTTCCTGGAGGAATCAATCAGAGCAGTCTTTCTTCCAGCATGCACATGAATGAGCGAGTACCTCAATTATGGCTCTGTGTTCCACTGCACATTGACCTTAAGAGCTCAGTGCTTTATAGGAAGGAGATTAATTCAATTAACACATCCAGGGGCTTCCAGCCAGGCTCAAACTGACCTGCTGACAGCGGGCATTGGGAGTAGCACAGGGCACTGCAGTTCAAATGTCCCTTCTTCACCCGCTTTCCGTCTGCAGCCAAGGAAAAGGGACATCAGTGATGCCACTAAGGTGGTGTTTGTTTGAAAAACATCCCAATGGTTTGGGGTTTTTTTGCAGTTTTAAAGGCAAGAAACACTGGCTGCTGTACTCAGCTCAACCCAAGGCACCACGAACAGCCCGAGCACATTGAGCCCCTGATAGGATCTGACCTTGTTCACAAAGTTTGGCCAAACTGGGAAAACTGTGACCAGCAACCTGATATCCTAAAATCCTGGAATGGTTTGGGTTGGAAGATACCTTAAAGATCATCCCATTCCACCCCCTGCCATGGGCAGGGACATCTTCTGCTATCCCAGGCTGCTCCAAGCCTGGCCTTGGACACTTCCTGGGACGGGGAAGCCACAGCTTCTCTGGGCAACCTGTGCCAGGGCCTCACCACCCTCACAGGGGGAAATTTCTTCCTAAAATCTCACCTAAATCTCTCCTCTGTCAGTTTAAAACCATTCCCCCTTGTCCTGTCACTCTTTGCCCACGTAAAAAGCCTCTCTCTCTTTTTTATAAGCCCCCTCTAAGTACTGAATTGAGGTCTCCCCACAGCCTTCTCTTCCCAAGCTTCTCTGCCATCAGCTTTCCCAAATTCTTCCTGGCTGTGTAAATTCCAGCAATTCTTCTGGGAAGTGAGAGGGAGACCTTGCAGTCGTGGGGAAACACAAACAAGGTCACTTGAGCACCAGAGCATCTGCACAAGGGACACTTTCTCCCCCATCCCATCAGAGGATGACTTGAGGGGGGAAACAGCGTTAATCTTAACCTGGAATACCAAATTCCACCTCATTCTAAACCAAGTTTTTTAAAAACCCCCAAGTCTGCATACAGGTGGGGTTTTGTCGAGAAAAGAATCACAGAATCATGGAATTGTTAAGGTCGGAAAAGACCTTTAGGATGATCCAGTCCAACCATCAACCCCACACCACCACTGTGTCCTCAAGTGCCCCATCCACAAATTTTTTGAACACTTCCAGGGATGGTGACTCCACCACTTCCCTGAGCAGCCCGTTCAGTGCTTGGCAACCTCTTCTGCGAAGAATTTTTTTCCAATATCCAATCTAAACCTCCCCTGATGGACAAAGTCAAACTGGCAGGTCCAAAACTTCCAAAACACCAGTGATGCCACCAGCTCTGTCAGACCACTTGCTGTGTCCCACTTCTCCTCCAGGAAGACACGGATAATGCTGCATCCTTGGACAGGATTTGGTGGCTTTTATGGTGTTCATGTGAGTGGTCATCAACACCCTGTGCCTTCACCTTTGCACAGCATCCCACTGGCTATGCAGCAGTGCTGAAAGTGAGAGAAGGAGATCCCAGAAGTGAGAGAGCAGAGATCCCAGAAAGCACTGAGAGAACGCAGGGAGCAGTGGGAATTGCTGAGGTGAGCTGAACACCCAGAGGGATGGACAGAAGGGGTTAAAAACAGGAAAGCTTTAAACACTGGGGGCTGGTTCCCAGCGCTTTTGCTCCGAGGATAGCAAGGGAGCACGCTTGGAGAAGCAGGGGCACCGACAGCTCTCCTCCTTCTCCAGGGTATCACAGAGCTGAGGGAAAAAAAAAATAATAAAGAGGAGAAAAACCATCCAGCGACCTCAGTGAAATTAGAAACTTAACAACGAACACGCTCCACATGCAACTTGCCCGTCTCGGTCGTCATGGAGACGGCTACAAATCTGTGTCAGCTGCAATCCGCTCTCCAGTCCCGAAAATTTAAACGAAAAAAGGAGGGAGCGCCGGCTGGGAGGCGGGAAGAGGGAATTCCTCTGCTCTGCTTGGCTTTGATGTGCATCACGTTTAAAGGCACAGGGGATTATCCGAGCCCGATGCCGGAATGAAGCGGCGGCCGGAGAGCCCCTGATGTGTGCCGGCCACGTTTGCCTCCAGGAGAGCATCTCCCCAGCCTCCAGCACATCATCTCCCCAGCCTTCAGGAGAGCATCTCCCCAGCCTCCAGCAGAGCATCTCCCCAGCCTCCAGGAGAGCACCTCCCCAGCCTCCAGGAGAGCACCTCCCCAGCCTCCAGGAGAGCACCTCCCCAGCCTCCAGCACATCATCTCCCCAGCCTCCAGGAGACCATCTCCCCAGCCTCCAGCACATCATCTCCCCAGCCTCCAGGAGAGCACCTCCCCAGCCTCCAGCACATCATCTCCCCAGCCTACAGGAGACCATCTCCCCAGCCTCCAGGAGAGCATCTCCCCAGCCTCCAGCACATCATCTCCCCAGCCTCCAGGAGAGCACCTCCCCAGCCTCCAGCAGAACTTCTCCCCAGATTCCAGCAGAGCATCTCCCCAGATTCCAGCAGAGCATCCCCTCAGCCTCCACAGGGGCTGTGTGGAAACGTCTCAGAGCCCAGGATGAACCCAACCCCATGGCATTCCCAGCAGGATACAGAGCATCAGCATCACCCTGCAGGCAGCAAGCTGAGGCAGCATCCCAGAGGGGATGGAAGGACTGGGATAAGAGCTGGGAAAGGAGTATCCCAGGGGTCAGTGGAGGTGTTTGGTGGGAAAACACCCAGCAAGGAGGTTGGTGGTGTGTTCACGACAAAAAGGGCAGAGTCAGACAGGAATTCCTGCTACTGGTGTGGCAGGAGGGGAGATGAAGCAGGAAGGAGAAGGATGGGTCCAGAGATTTGTTTGTCCTGGGTTTAGACATCTCAGCTGGGATTTGGGGCAGGAACACCCTCCAGGTTAGGCGACTATACAGAAAAATCATGGAAAATGATTCCCTTTCAGCTAGGGAAAAGCAAAGCCAGGGGATAAAGAATGGTAAAGGCTGGAAGAGAGCACAGTGGGTCACTGGTCCAACCCCCCAGCTCAAGCAGGGTCACCCCAGAGCACAGGGCACAGGATTGCATCCAGATGGTTCTGGAATATCTGGAGACTCCACACCCTCTCTGGGCAGCCTGTTCCGGTGCTCAGCCACTGCACGAGAAAGTTCTTCCTGAAGGGAATGAAGAATAGACACTCCCCAGACCTTTCTGGAGAAATTCTCCCCCATCTTGGCAAAACACAACCAACAACCAACACCCCCCAGCACTTAACCCCCATCTCTGACAATTCCTAGGATTTGGGTCAATTTTTGTATGCCTGGAGGGAGTTATTGGCCAGAAATTCAGGAAATCTGAGCAGAAGGAACCTAGTTTCCTTTTGCATTCATTCCCTGCTCCACCATGTTCCCACTAATACTAAAGGGAGATTTCGGATGGATAAGGTCAAGAAGTGAGAAGCGATCCAACACGGGAAGACTCTTGGGAAACTGTCCCTTGGGCATGGATGCAAAACAGAAACACACCTCACAGTAACTGGAGCAACAGAAAGACCAGAAATTCCACGTTCATTAATCACTTCTATGGAATAAGCCTTATTCCAACAGGGGTGGGGTTACCTCGCTCACTGTGATGCACTGCCCAACACATTACCACTGGATTAAGATCTAAAATGTGCATGGAGGATTTGTTGAAATGGTCTAAATGGTCTCATTTGCTGCAAAGCAATTAATTAGAGATACATTCGCAGCCAGGTATGTTTCTAATGCCATCTAGAGAAACAGCCTCAAAAAAAAAAAAAGAAAAAAGGGAGAGAGAAAAGTTTAAAATTAGTTAAATCCATAAATTAAACACATCAGTGTAACTCCTGTTTCTAGAGCATAGAGATTCTGCTTTTTCTTTCTGAGAAAAACCCTTCAGAAGGCATTTTTGCTGAATCTTGGATTTCCCCCATTAGTGCAGCGCAGTTGAAACCAGGACTCAGACTGGAAGGAGGAAATGAACAGGAGCACTTGTTGAACAGAGCTCCATCCACACCCCACCCTGACTAATTAGTTGGGCTCTCCTCGTTATGTGCACTGCAGTAACTCCCCGATTAATTCGTTCGTATTCGCAGGGCCATTGAAAGAGGCAAAGCATTAAATATGGATGCTAAATAAAAGGGAATAAATAGCAGGCACCACTTGGCTCTCCAGGTTCCCAGGCCCCACCAGCGGGGATGTTCCCTCCCTGCCCGGAGCAGGCTCCTTAACCAAGGCCCGTAAGTGCGTTATTAATTTTTCAGCAGCATCTAGCAGATGTAATGAAGACACAGTTACTCTGGGCATGAGGACTCTCCCCAGAAGAGCTTTAAAATCTCCAGCCTTGTGGCTGGAAGGGTCAGCGCTGCTCTGCCTCCCAGCCAGAGCATGGGCCAGGCACGGAGCAGTGGCCCCTTTGCAGCCAGGAGTGCTCCTGATGGTCTTTTTTGTGTTCCCAGGACGCCTTCCACAAGCCCAGGGTGCTCCAAGCCCCGTCCAACCTGGCCTGGGACACTTCCAGGGATCCAGGGGCAGCCACAGCTTCCCTGGGAAACCTGTGCCAGGGCCTCAGCACCCTCACAAGGAACAATTCCTTCCCAATATCCCATCTAAATCTCCTCTCAGGTGGAAGCCATTCCCCCTCATCCTGCCACTCCGTGCATGACACATCTCTGCACATCCTCCATGGTACCCAAGATCCCAGCTGAAAGCAGGCACTGGTGACCAGCAGGACCCTACAGAGCTCCTCCTCCTCGATGAAGGCTCTTTGCAAACAGTTGTTTCTACATCACGACATCCATGTCCTGATCCCATTGGCACAGATTAAAGAGAAAAAACAATCCTGTCTTCAGTAAAAGCCTGAACACAGAACTTAAGGGCATTCCAATGGCTCTCAGGCAACAAAGGACACCCCTGCTCCGAGGATATTGGTGGACATGGCCTCTTTCACAGAATCTCAGAATTATTTAGGTTGGAAAAGACCTCTCAGACCATGGAGTGCAACCTGTGACCAATCCCCACCTTGTGATCCAGCCCAGAGCACTGAGTGCCACATACGGACATTCCTCGGACACCACCAGGGATGGGGACTCCATCACCTCCCTGGGCAGCCCCTTCCAGTGCCTGACCACACTTTCCATGACGAAACCCCTCCTGGTGTTCAATGTGACCCTCCCCTGGTGCAGACTGAGGCTGTGAGGACACAGAATAACGAGGAGATGCACCTGAGAGCTGGAGACCTCTTGGAAAGGGTGTGATCCCAGCCTTCCGTTTGGTAACTCAGAGGGAATTTCAGCCTTGCCTTGGCTGTACCTCTAACGAGAAAACAGCAGTAGATGGTTTAAGACACCTTAAATCCAGACAGAGAAGTCACCGTCATCCCTTATGGATGGTTATTGCCCACAGCAGCCCAGAACTGTGGGCTGGCCTCCAGAGAAGGTATCAGCTTCCTGAAATCCATCCCCAAAGCACCTCTGGGTTCCCAAACTGGTCCTTCCACCCCCTACTCACATCACCCACTGCTGTTTCATCACTTGTGATGATCGGGGGGAAGCATTCAAAAAAGAAATCTTCTTTGCATGTCCCCCCTGCCGGCCTGCAGGTCCTGAGGGGACAGGTTTATAATCCGTGCACTCAGCTGGTGTGTTCCCTCCATTTAGGATTACATCAATTATCCCTATTTTTAGGCTTGAGGGCACAGTCCTGTAGACCACAACAGAGGCAAAATGACTCCCAAAGAAAAGGTATTAACATATCTTTATATTCCAGTCTTTGTTAAGCTCCATGAGGGATCCATCAAGAACCAGAAGCCTACCAATTTCCAAAGCCTGGAGTATTTCCAGGAGTCAGTTCTGCTCCAACTCAGCTGGGTGGGTTTTTTTTTTCCTTCTTTTTCTTTCCTTGTTCTCTGCTATCCATGGGAGTTCATTTGCCTCAGAGTGCCTTGTACTTGGTTGAGCTTGTGCCATTATTATCCTCCCTGCAGAAACCCTTGTAGAGGAGGTTTAAAACACCATTTCTTCACTGGGGGCCTCATCCCCATTGCAACCAGCAGCCGGAAAACTCAACACCTTATTGGAATGTTCTCTTCAATTCAGCCAATCCTTGCCAACCTTCCCCCGAGACTTGACAGAATCAGGGAATGGGTTGGGTTGGAAGGGACCTTAAAGGTCATCCCAACTCCTGCCATGGGCAGGGACACCTTCCACTAGACCAAGCCCTGTCTAATCTGTCTTTGAAGCTTTCTTGTCCCAAAACTCCTTGAGCACATCTTATTTTTTAAGACACTGTAATTCATTTGCACAAGTGCTGTGGATTCTGTGCTGGACACCTCACAGAGGTGATGCACAAGCATCCGGCAGAGCTGGAAAAGCTCTGAATGATGCTCTGGACTCTTCACACCCTCCTTTCGGCCACCACACCACCACACCATGGGGTTTGGGAGTGTGGCAAGGCAGGTTACGCAATGAACTTCCCACTCCCAGGTGCCAATGTCACAAGGAGCTTTCTCCTGCCTCCACCTCTCCTCCATGACATCATTTTGCCTTTCAAGGGCGAGAAGCAAACAAAAGAGGCTTTTGAGCCCTTCCGCCACCTGGCTGTCCCGGCTTTGTTTGCCCAGCCTGTGTGACAGGGCAGCTCCCAGCAGAGAGGGAACAGCAGCTGGTACAAAGCCGGCACTTCAGGAGCTTTTGCACATCCACCCTCCAGAGGAGGCTGGGGACGGTGACAGGTCCTGAGCCACCCCAGACATTGTTACTCCCATCTGGAGGCCAGCTGTGAAGTGGAACAGGGGAGCAGGAAGGTCGTGGCTGGAATTGCTGTGGGATACCTGCCTCAGGATGGGAGGAGAGACTTCCTGCCAGCCCCTTTCTCTACTAAAGGTGTGTTCACCAGCAGAGGCATCACCTAATGAAGGTTTCACCTAATGAAGGTTTCATTTAGGACTCTGCTTGATGGAACCCAGGCCCGTGGGTTTTAAGTAAAATAAGGTTCTCTAGGCTGCAGGGCAGTGGTTGCCCAATGTCCACCTCTGGGCTTTGGAACTCCACAAACAGGGCAATGGAAGAGGGTTGGAGGAACGGGTGGCACAAAACACAGCCAGGGTCAACAAATAGGAATTCTTCAATGTTTAAAAGTTTCCACCTAAAATGTGGAAGTGATGCTGAGATGCAGCACAGGTTTCATGTATTACATCCATTTAAAATAAATCTTATTATTTAAGAGAAGGCCAAGATATTCCTGCAAAGGAAAACAGTTTATTTAAGAATAATCATGGAATTACAGAACGGTTTGGGTTGGAAGGGACCTTATAAATCATTTTGTTCCGAATCCCTGCCATGGGCAGGGACACCTTCCACTATCCCAGGTTGCTCCAAGCCCTGTCCAGCCTGGCCTGGGACACTTCGGGGATCCAGGGGCAGCCACAGCTTCTCTGGGCACCCTGTGCCAGGGCCTCACCACCCTCACAGCCAATAATTCCTTCCCAATATCCCATCCATCCCTGCCCTCTGGCAGTGGGAAGCCATTCCCTGTGTCCTGTCCCTCCATCCCTTGTCCCAAGTCCTTCTCCAGCTCTCCTGGAGCCTCTTTAGGCTCTAGAAGTGGCTCTGAGGTCTCTCCGGAGCCTTTTCTTCTCCAGGCTCGACATTCCCAGCTCTCCCAGCCTGCCTGAGCTCTGCCCTGACACAGGAGAGAGGCAGCTCTGGGGGTGGATGAAGCCACATGTGAGGCTGTGGAATCACAACATCTCCTGAGTTACGTGAGCCTGAACACGGATAAACCACCAAGCCACACTTGAAAGGGCCCTGACAGACCTTCCCCTCCCACCTCCAAACCCTGTAGACAGAGTTATTTAACACAGCTACAAAAATAGCACCCAGACTGCCCTGCTGCGCCAGACAGAGCACAAACATCTGGCAGGCAACAGATCTTGTCCCCAAAAAACTTAGCAGGAGGTTAGTGGGTAGCTCAATTCTAGATCCATATGTCCCAGGACCCAGGGAAGTATTTTATCCTTTATTCAGTGCTCGTTCTCCCAGGAATGTGGGAAAAGCTATTCCTGCCCACAAACTAAGAGGGCAGGAATTTCCGACTCAGGAAAGCGCAATGCCCAGCCTGGCTTTTTGTACTCAGATGTGAAGAATCGCACGCTGTACCCGAGCATCACGAGTGACACCGTTAGAAGGGAAATTCATATGAAACAAAAATGCAAAGCAGCCCTTCGAGCGGAAACAATCCCGGCATGAGAGCGGAGGCTGCGCCGTCGCTCAGCTGTCTCTGCACTCACGGCTCCTTTTGAATTCACTGTTGGTACAAAAACACACTCCCACCTGGGACTCGCTTCCCCCCACGTCTCTCCCTCGCTGGGAGGCTCCCAAAACCCTGGAGAGCCTGCACAGGTAATGGGTTGTGCATGGATTTCATGGGATGTTCCTGGCTTTGCACTGAAAACCTCATTGCTCTGCCATCTAAATCCATCACGGAATCATGGGATGGACGGAGTTGGAAAGGACTTTATGAATCATTTAGCTCCAACCCCCTGCCATGGCCAGGGACACCTTCCACTATCCCAGGTTGCTCCAAGCTCTGTCCAACCTGGCTTTGGACACTTCCAGGGATGGGGCAGCCACAGCTCCTCAGGGCAGGGATGATGTTTTGTGGATGTGGTTTCACCAAAGGCAGCAGATGTAATTCCCAGCCCACCAAAACGCAGGTATGCACATCCAAGTCTCCTCTCCAGGCTCCCACTGCAGCTCATGGAGAAATCTTCAGGCAGCCAGCGGAGGCTGCAGTGGCTTTTCCCTGGAGCAGCCTCCCACGTGTGGGCGTAGGAGGAGCTGAACACAAATCCCAGCCTGGCCGAGCCTCTTCCCTATCCTTACTCAACCCCTCAATCCACACACAGCTCCCGCTCCGGGAGGTCTCCTCAGCTGCTCCCTGGCCTGCCTGTCCTGTCTGTGCCGTGGAGATGCCTTGTTTGGGACTGTAGCTCTGGCTGGGATCACAGCAGGACAGAAGCGTGGATGGCGTGCTGGTGGTGAGGGCAGCCGAGGGCTCTTCACGGGATTTCTTCAAGGAAAACAAACATTTGGTGCAGGGCAGAGATGGGGACAAACACCTGAGCACAGCAGCTCTCATCGCAGCAGAAGCAGTGGGATCAGCAAAGGTGGGAGCGAGTCCGTGCTGGATTCCCCCAGGGTTTCACTGAGTGATGGCTCTCAAATTGCATTAGTGAGTGAGATTGTCCCCAGAGGCCTCAGAACCAGGAAATCCTGGAAGTGAAGGCACCACAGGGACCAAAATCCACCTGGCAGCTCGCTGACAGCTGCACTTGCTCTGGCACTGGCTCTGGGGCACAGCCTGGGAACTCCTGCAAACTCAGCTGGAGGCTGCGAAATCCAAACGTGATCCAACACCTCATCCAGCACTGCTGGGAAAGGGGCTCAGCCTGGAGAAAAGGAGGCTCAGGGGGAACCTTCTGGCTCTGCACAACTCCCTGACAGGAGGGGGCAGCTGGGGGGGTTGGGCTCTGCTCCCAGGGAACAGGGACAGGACAAAAGGAAACAGCCTCAAGTTGTGCTGGGGCAGGTTTTCAACGGAAATCAGGAAAAAAATTCTTCATGGAAAGGGTGGTCAAGCACTGGCACATCTGCCCAGGGCAGTGCTGGAGTCCCCATCCCTGCAGGGATTTAAAAGCCGTGTGGATGTGGCACTCAGGGACATGGCTCAGTGGTGGCCTTGGCGGTGCTGGGGGAATGGTTGGACTGGATGATCTCAGAGGACTTTTCCAACTTTAACAATTCTCTGGTTCTGTGCTCTAATGAAGGAATCCAAGGCGTTTCCAACCTGTGAGGAGCACTTTGGAGCTCTCCTCCAGGAGCTGAGCATCCCAGCCCTCCGCTCTCGGCAGCAAGAGCCCACGCTGGTTTTTCTCACCAGTTCCAGGTCCCACATCCCCTCATGTCTTTATCTGCTTGCCTGGAGCTGTGGAACTGGGATTCAAAGCGGCTGCACAAGGTGACAGCAGGAACTTTTCCCTCCTGCCACCCTGGCCAGTAGTGCAGGTTCTCTTAGAAGCCTTTGAGAATTTCACCCCAGGAATTGGTGTTTATTTATTTGAAAAAGCCTGGCTTTTTTGAGTGGACAGAAATCTTCCTGCCCACACACAGAGAAACAGAGAGGCAGGATACTCTGAAAGCTGCTGCTCCTGGAGGTTTCTCCCCAGGTTTGGGTTTTTCCTTTTGAAAATAAAAAGCACCTTTTTTTGTGGCCACAGAACCACACAATGGGACTGTTCCTGCATCAAATGAAGATTCATTTAACGATCACATTTGGAGTTTGCGAAGCAACTTATTTCTCATAGAATCATAGAATGGTTTGGGTTGGAAGGGACCTGAAAGATCACCTAATTCCCCCCCCTGCCAAGGGCAGGGACATCTTCCACTAGCCCAGGTTGCTCCAAGCCCCATCCAGCCTGGCCTTGGACACTTCCAGGGATCCAGGGGCAGCCACAGCTTCTCTTGGCAGCCTGTGCCAGGGCCTCCCCACCCTCACAGGGAAGAAATTACTCCTATTATATAATTTAAATCATTTCATACAGAAGATCCAGCCTGACCCCAGTGTCTCCACGTGCTCCTACAACTGCTGTGATTCCCACACAGATCCTGCAACACGCTGGATTTCTGTAGCAATCAGACTGGGCAGCTCCAAATGTCACAGGTGCTCACAAAGGGAACGACTGCACCTTGAAAGCATCTGAGTAACCATGAGAGTCCTTCAGTTCAGAGAAGAGGCTGATATTTAAGCTACAGATGGAGAAAAATTATGTTAAGAGCACAGTTCAAACTGCTGCAGTTTAAATAACCTCCTCCAGGCAGCTTTGGTAAACACAGTGCCATAAAGGAGCCCTCGTGCTGCCCACGGAGAGCTCTGAAGGCAGTAAATGACAGCGGCGGGTCACAGGGGTTCCTCTCGTAAAGGGGAGCTGCTCTGAGGGAACACAGCCTGACTGCTACTCCTGATCCAGGAAAATGCTGCTGTAAAGGAAGGATTCCTCCCTGGAGCAACCTGGGAGAGTGGAAGGTGTCTCTGTCCGCGCAGGGGGTTGGACTGGATGGTCTTTAGGGTTCCTTCCCACCCAGGCCATTCTGTGGCTCTATGAATCAAGGCCCAGGTCTTACATAAAATGTGCAATAACCTTTAAGTGATGCTTAATTCTCCCCTCCTCTCAGCCCCTTTATTTCTCTTCCCCTGCAGACCAGAAGCTCTGCAAACAGAATCCCAGAATGGTTTGGGCTGGAAGGGACCTTAAAGCTCATCCCATTCCACCCCCTGCCATGGCCAGGGACACCTTCCACTAGCCCAGGTTGTTCCAAGCCTTGTCCAACCTGGCCTTGGACACTTCCAGGGATCCAGGGGCAGCCACAGCTTCTCTGTGCCGGGGCAGACCTGGATGCACTCCCTGGCCCCCATAAAGCCTCACCTCAGCCTCGTTAGCTCCAGCACATCATGACCATCTTAATTGCCCAAACTTGAGTGCTCGTAATACCTTTATTAGATTGCACTCGTCCCCCAGTGCCAGACACAGCCTGGTTTAACAGCTCCAGTGCTGCATTTATGAGCACAACCTCTTTCATTACTGTCTGAAGGTAATTCCTCTTTATCCAAAACTTCCTGCGGCTTGGAGTGATACCCAGGAAGGGAGACAAGGGAAAACTTCCAGGCAGGTTAAAGCCCCCAGCTGGGGAGCTTGGAGGACTCCTGGCCTGTCCTTGAGCTCCCCACCTCCACTGCAGGCAGCCAGCAGGAATATGGGAGACTCCCAGACACACAACCTGCAGCAACAACTCCCACCTGCCCTGATCTCTGCAAACCAGATCCCAAACTGAGGGGGACTGAGCTGCCTGAGGGTGTTAAGCAGCCTCCCTGGCTCTCCTGGGCCCCATATGTGCAGCAAATGTTTGGATCCTCAGGGCAGGGGAACCTTCTGGTGTGGAGATGATGCCTGAGGGAACTGGAGGAAGTTTGAGGGGGAGTTTTGAGAGCCCATGCAGGGCAAAACAAGGTTTAAAGACCAGTATCTCATCAACTCCTCATTGTATTGTAAAACAGAACAGGGAAAGGAATCTCCACGCTGGATTCTCCACTTCCAGTGAGGGGCAATGCAGGGGCAGCTCCAATCTCTGCTCTCTGTGAGCAGGGACAGGACCCAGGAATGGCTGGAGCTGTGTCAGGGGAGGGTTAGGCTGGATATCAGGAAAATGTTCTTCCCCAGAGGATGTGTGGGCACTGAACAGGCTCCCCGGGGAGCTTGGAGCAACCTGGGATAGTGGAAGGTGTCCCTGCCCATGGCAGGGGTTGGAATGAGAGGAGCTTTACGGTCCCTGCCCACCCAAACCATTCTGGGATCCTATACGAGCATCCCAGTTTTTCAAGGCACTACAACCTCAGCATCTTTAGTACTTGAAGCAAACACCACAGGCAGTGTCTGTTTTAGACCGTATTATTCAGTTCCAATACTTTTCAGTGCTGGTTTTCTTTCTTTTTAATTGCAACTCCACCTTTGGGATTAGTGATTTTATTTTATGACGGGATATTAAGAGTAAGCAGCCAGCCCTTTTTTTTTTTTTTTCTTTTTTTTTAGTCCAAGCCAGTATTCAGAAGAAATAGATTAAATCATTAAACACACACAAGGCACAGGAAACACAGGAAACTCTCAGCCATTATCCTATGAAGACAATGCCAATGCAAACACTGTAATAAAATATTCTTCACTGAAATCAACACTAATTTTCCAAGGCAATCAAATCCATCCCTGTGATCCCTCCTCCCAGGGAAAACAGCCAGCACAGCTAAATTCAGATCTCTGTGGCTCCATGCTTAAATTTGGCTCAGACACGCTGCAAAATCAATGACTCCAGAAAGGTTTTCTAAGGAAAAAATTCCCGGTGGGCAAAGTTTGCTCCAGCCCACGGCAGCTCTCCTGACACAGCAGCAAAGAGTCCGGGGCTGCATCGATCCGGGAATCCAGGAAGGCTGAAGCTTCCACTTACAAACTTGTTGAGGCCACCACTGTTGGGCCATGGCTCCTGTGTCCAAGGGGACAGTCCCCAAGGACAGCTCAGCCATGAGGACACCCCCATGATGATGCTGCACCAGCAGCCCTGAAACAGCACCGAGTCTCTCCCAACCTCCTTCCTCTTCCACTCACAGTGGGGAGAAGGATGGGATGGAGACAGGGATGGAGCAGGTCTGGTCAGAACCTGCCAGCTCAGGAGGAGGAGGACAGGACATGTGACAGGGAGTATTTCAGATTGGAAAGGACCTTTAAAGGCCTTCCAACCCCCTGCAGTGAGCAGTGACACATGAGGCTGCTCAGAGCCCCATCCAACCTATTCCTGAATGTTTTTAGGGATGGGAGAACCAGAACTTCCTTCCCCAGCTGTAGGAAATTTGTGGATTGCCCACGCCCAGGGCTGTGCTCGTGTTCCACACAACACCCAGAAAACACCATTTTCTGGTCTCCAGAAAGTGTTGGTGCCTCTCTTTGATGTCCCTGAACTCTTACACGGTAAGAGGATAAATGTTCCGCCAAGGTATTTTAAAGTGGGTGCAAACCCTCCATGATTCCTTGAAGGATCTTGCAGCACCTTGGCCTCAAGAGAAACAGTTCTAAAACCATGGGAAAATAACAGAATCATAGAAGATCATCCAGTCCAACCATTTCCCAGCACTGCCAAGGCCACCACTGACCCATCTCCCTAAGTGCCACATCCACACGGCTTTTAAATCCCTGCAGGGATGGGGACTCCAGCACTGCCCTGGGCAGCTGTGCCAGGGCTGGACAGCCCTTTTGATGAAGAAATTATTCCTAATATCCAACCTAAACCTCTCCTGGGGAACTTGAGCCTGTTTGCTCTCATCCTGTCCCTGTTCCCTGGAACCAGAGCCTGACCTCCCCTCGCTGCCCCCTCCTGTCAGGGAGTTGTGCAGAGCCAGAAGGTCCCCCCTGAGCCTCCTTTTCTCCAGGCTGAGCCCCTTTCCCAGCTCCCTCAGCCGCTCCTGGGGCTCCAGCCCCTTGCCCAGCTCCGTTCCCTTCCCTGGATATGCTCCAGCCCCTCAGGGTCTCTCTTGTCAGGCGTGGCCCAGAGCTGTTCCCAGCACTGGAGGTGCCCCAGCAGTGCCAGCACACGGGACGGGCACTGCCCTGGCCCTGCTGGACACACTTCTCCTGGTACAACCCAGTGGCTATTGGCCTTTTTGGCCACCTGGGCACACCTGGCTCTCGTTCAGCTGCCTGTTGTCCATGGCACGGAAGTTCCAGCCCCACCAGACCAGCTTTGCAGCCCTTGCCCTGCTTTTGAAACACCCCCAGCCCTGTCCCAGCTGCTCCCCCTCCTGCAGAGCGGTGACGGTGACAGTCCCTTGGCCAGGCAGCCAAAGCTACGTCACCAGGCTCAGAATCAGCCCAGCACCAAACTGAGGGAGGCTGAATCATTTCTCCTTCCCATACCCACGGCCCAGGATCAATTCACCTCTGCCACGGCTCCTCCTGTGAATCACTTAGGAGGGGTAACAGTGAAACCACTTCATAGCAAGCAGTTTTAAAATTGCCCTGCTCTGCATAAGATGAGTTTGCCACAGAGAAGGGGGGAAAAAATTCAAGCATGTTCAGCATCTTATAGATTAATCCTAGGCCTAGAGCCAGGATGATTACTGCCAGAAGGAATAAAAGTAACATAAATATAGGTTAACACACAAAGGGTCCCGTTTGCAAGGTTTTACACATCACCAGCTCACAGGCGGATTTGTAAATTTAATTAGAGGAAGATTTATAAAAACAGGTAATACCTGAAGGGTCGTAAAAATAATTTTACTACAGTGATGAGAACAAAACAAACAAACAAAAAAAATAAACTCCAAACATTTAAAATTAAGTAGGGCATCTGATGGATCTCCTGAAGCCCTTCCGCAGGATTCAGCGCAGACTGCCAGAGCAGCATCCGCCCCAGCCTTCCAGAAATGCCATTTCCAGAGGAGAGAAGATAAGTCACTCTGACAGCCTTGCGACCTTCCAGAGCTGATGTGCTTAAAAACATCTTCTTTTCTTGTAGAGGGTGCTCCTGGTCTGGTCAAAGCCTTGTTAGGATGCGGGAGGGTAATTCCAAACACGCCTTTGCTGCAGGGGTGATGTGAAATCCCTGCAATTGCTGCTTCCCATCAGGATTAATGGTGCTTTTCTGCCAAGGACAGCTTTGGGGGACGAGGATGGTTCCCTGTCCATGGCAGGGGCTTGGAATGAGATGATTTTTAAGGTCCCTTCCAACCCAAAACATTCTGTGGTTCCATGATTAAATACCACTGGGATGGATTTGGGTTCTGAGTGAGCTGTTGCCAGTGAAGAAAACAGCAGGAGCAGGGGCTATCCGAGCAACTCAGCATGGAAAAACAGGGATATTCTCTGCCATCCAGGCTACAAGAGTGTTAAAAACTCTCTCCATTCTATGAATACTGCATTCCTTAAAAAAATGAAATGTTACTACAAGGTGTGTATCAAAGGAGGGCACAGGGCAGGAACAGAGCAGAGGATTCCGTTCTGGGATCTCTCAAACTTCCCACTAAAATACAGCCACCCTCAGAAACTTGGAATTGTGACTCTTACCTATAAACCCCATTTTTGGTGTATAAACCACGTTTCTGACCTATCCAGTGCTTTTGCTCCAGGAGGCACTTCCTGAAAGGTCCCTGGGAGTGCTGCAGGTGCTAAACCAAGCTTTTGTCAGTCCAGCAAAACACGCTGTCACTTTTAAATGCATCTTTTGGGGACTTCCAACAGCTCCTGGCTGGAATGCTCTGCTGCTCCGTTACCCCCCACGCCCGGTGCGTGTGAGAAGAAAATGTTCAGGATGCTGAATGCCTGTAAAAAGGCATTTCAAAGGATCACAGACAAGGATTTTTTCAGCCTGAAAATACACATTTATTAGGAAAAAACAAAATATGGGGTTACAAATATCATAAATAAAATGTAGCGTGATAAAAAACCTCTCAGGATTGAGCATTAAACCTCTGGAAAACAGGGACAGGACCCTCCTCTTTGCCATGATCAGCATCAGTTCTGCACACGTGGCTCTTGGAATCTCGTTTCACACCAGCTGTTTCCTGCACAACGACCCAGGCTGGACACTCCAAACCCTTTTTGTACGTGAATGTGTTTCTACAGCTTGAAAATCCCCGCAGAGGACACCAGAGCTGTTTGCAAGGACGTGGTTTAAATATCCATTAATGTATATTAACGTACGTAGTGAGCACCCAAAACAGCGCGGGGAGGGTAACGATCCATCTGCCTGGGGAAGGCAGAGCCCACCAAGCAGCGCCGTTATGGGATGGCACAGGATGGAAGGGGACGCAGCAATGGGAATGCAAATTGAATCTCAGTATTGAGGAAGTGGCACTAAATCAGAGGCTGCAGCGCGGGGCCGTGGCGCAGACGGAGCCGGGAGCAGCCCGGTCCCCAGGGCCGTGTAAAACCGGATTAGGCGTGAACTTCAAACCCAGTGCGATGTGGAATAATCCTATGCTGGCAGAAAGGGATCAAAGCCAATTTCTCTAACTTGCTTAATCTTCTGCGGAGATGTCTGAACTCGGGAGATGCAGCAGCCTGGGAGTTAAAGCCTCGCTCTGTCAGAGGGTTCAGCAGTGGCTGAGAGAGAACTGAGCACGCTAAAAATCCTGAGAGCGGAGTTATTTCTGATGAGCTTTTAGAAAATCAGGGAATCACAGGATGGCCTGGGTTGGAAGGGACCTTTAAAATCATCTCATTCATCCCTGGAAGCGTCCAAGGCCAGGTTGGACAGGGCTTGGAGCAATGTGGAATAGTGAAAGGTGTCCCTGCCCCTGGCAGAGAGGTGGAACAAGATGGATTTTAAGGTCCCTCCAGCCCAAACCATTCTGTGATTCCATGATTCTCTGTTTCCATACCTGGATCAGCTCTGCTGACATAAAATTCCAGAAACTTACAATAATCCAACCAAACAACAGCAAAACAAAATCCACTCCTTCCCACATTAAACGAAACAGATTGATCCAAGCACTGGAACATCTCAGCACCCATAAAAACCTTTCAGACCTAAAAAACAACAAAAAAAAAAAAGGAAAAGAATAAAATTAAATAAATAGTAATGCTCAAGCATGAACTATACCATTATCAATCAATTAAAGCTTAAAAGGTGAAATAAAAAGAGGATGTTCAGGGATCCCTGATGGGGTGGGAGAGTTCATCCCACCAAAGGTTCAGTGTCTGAGGTGGGTATCCAGCCAAAGCTGGAACCAAAAGGCCAGGATTTCTAGGAGAGGACACACGGCAGTGTCACTGACTGAGAGGGAGCCAAGACCAGCAGCTCTGACTGGGCACCTCACTTGGAATCACTGAATCATTAAGGTTGGAAAAATCTTTCAGGTCATCGGGTTCCCCCAGCTCTGCCAAGGCCACCACTGACCCACGTCCCCAAGTGCCACATCCACGTGGTTTTTAAATCCCTGCAGGGATGGTGATTCCATCATGGGCAGCTGTGCCAGTGCCTGAGCACCCTTTTGGTGAAGGAACGGATAAATGAAGTTGGCTGGAATAAAAAATCCCAGCAGTGTAAATTAACCATTCCAAAACCTTTAAGAAAATAATTGTACAGGGGGGTGCCAATGGATTGGTAACTATACCTTAAACTGGGACAGGAATTGGGATTTCTAGTTTGGGATGAGATCCTTTCACGTTCAATGCTCCCTTTGTGCTGCTAAAGGGATGCTGGTAACTGATAAACCCAGAGCTCCAGGAGAAACAGTCCACTTTGAGGTGTAAATCAGCTCTTACACTGCAATCTACAAATGATTCTGCTGGATAGAAAGCACAAAAAATTAAGTACAAAGAGGCTCAATCACCTCAAATAACGATTAGCCATAAGTGGATACATTATACCACAGACATGTCTCTGCTCTGTTAAATATTAATTCAAATGGACACATTTTAAAAGACATATAATAGGGATAAGCACTTTTTGTTAGAGGAGAACAACTCCTGTTAGTGAGTGAGAAAGGAACCGCTCAGAGGAGAGCAGAATGAAGGATTTCATGCAAGAACAGTCCAAGGATAAGAAAAATATATGGTACAGCAACCTGATACATTTATGTGCACATACACATATGCATTCAGTGCAGCTTTTCTAAATTAATTCCTTAAAATCTTGAATTGCAAGCTAAGTAAGATAATACACTGCTCATCTCCAGACCTCTGAGATCATTCAGCTTTACGAGATGACTCCAGTATGGAGTAACACTGAGCTAAAACACACGTGGAGCTGAAACCAGCCCGGCTTTGGCTGCAACTCGAGGCAGCGTCAGCGGCTGCCACTGCAAAATGTGCAGAGAGCTCTCTCCAAGCTTCACACACACCCCCTAAATAAATCCTGTGCCAAAACACAGCAAATACTCTCTGTCAGAGACCAAGCTGTAAAGCTGTTTGGCTTTTTTTTGCTTAAGTTTCAGCTTGAGGAGTGCTTGGGAATGCTCTGATGCAGGAAGGGAAATATCAGCCTGAGCACGTGCCCACCTTGTTTCCTCCACTGGTGATATATTATATTACAATATATATATTATAAATTATCTGGTGATAATTTACTGAGAAATTTGGTACATTTGCCAATTATCTGTCTACACAAAACTTTATTCCACTCTTAGTCATGGGATCACAGAAACACAAAATTATAGAACCAGGGAATGGTTTGAGCTGGAAGGGACATTAAAGCTCAACCAGTTGCACCCCCTGCCATGGGCAGGGACAGCTTCCACTATCCCAGGCTGCTCCAAGCCCCGTCCAACCCGGCCTTGGACACTTCCAGGGGCAGCCACAACTTCTCATGCAGTTTTTGGCTTGGTAAAATGCTGCCTAAACTCCCCTCTGCTCCCAAAGCACTTTCGGGGGGAATTAAGAGATACCCAGGACTATTTGCTACAGGAAACCCCACGGAAAAGGAAAGAGAAGCTTTGCAAAGCAGCAGAAGTTGTGTCTGAAGACAAGAACAGGAGAGTGACAGCACAACAGAAGCCTTTCTTTGACTCATTACCATTTTGTTGGGAGTTTTCCAGAGTGCTGGTCTCCTACAGCTCCTTCTGTGATGGAATCAGGTGGTGTCAAAATAACCCCAATTCTGCCTTAATGCTTCGTTCTCTTTGGTTTAAGCTAAAAACAAAGACACACATGGATGATTATGGAATGGAAAACACAAGAAAATGAAAATAATGCTTTTTTGCAGGATTCTGAATTACCATGAATGGTGAAAATAAATAAATAAATAAATATAAACAAAAGACAAAAATGCTTTATCTTAAACAATGGGTATAATGTATATACATTAAAATATATATACATTGGAATAAAGGGATGAAAATAACAGGTAAAAAAACACATTATGTTTGCAACAGATGATAGAAATGAACAAAAATCTGCTTATAGGAACTGAAAACACGCTGCCACGGTGTATTCCTGCTTTTTTTCACCACTTACCCAGCTGCAATTACCATCACCTCAGCCACAAACAGCAGATCTGGGGAGGGAGGGGGATTATTAGGGGCTCCTTTGTCATCCTGAATTACCTGCCCCGTGTGTGTAAACAAGCACTGGCTTAAACATTCAAAGGAATTTGCCTCCAAGAAGAGTCATCTTTATTGTCATTGTCCCCAATTTCATGGCCAGACCAGCAACACAGCCCGGCTGTGTGTCAGCACAGCCCCCAGTTTGAGGAATCCACACTGACACGACAAGAACTAATCCTATTATTTCCTTAACGGCATCTGAATAGGCATTTTCCAAGTCCTGCTTCTTTTTGTAAGTTTAACCCGTGTGTTAATTCTCTTACTGAGATCTCAAGCTGCTTTCTCTAGAATCGGGGATTTAGGGGAATCAAATCCCTTCTATTCAATTTGCTACTTAAGAGACAAACCTTTCAAAATTAAACTTGCGGGCTGTTTGCCTTAAAAACATTGCTTCTCTTTCCAAGGAAAATATCTCTAAAACTTGTTTTAAGCACAGAGAAAAGAAGTTTTTAGCATATCTCAAGTTTAAACCTCAGAGCAGCTGCCTTGAAGTAAAAACCAGGAGGGAAGAAATTCACTGGGGGAAAGGTTTTCAGTTTATTTTAATACCAATCTGATGAGTGAACAACCAAGCAGTGCTTTGTTTGAGTAAACGATTTCCTATTGTGATTATTGTGATTCTCCTCCAGTAAACCACAATCACAGAATGGTTTGGGTTGGAAGGGACCTCAAAGGTCATTTTGTTCCAAAGCCCTGCCATGGGCAAGGACACCTTCCACTATCCCAGGTTGCTCCAAACCTCATCCAATCTGGCCTTGAACAATTCCAGGGATGGGGCAGCCACAGCTTCTCTGGACAATATTCAAAGGTGATCAAGGGGGGAAAGACTTGAGCAAAACCCAACTCCTTGTAGACACTTCCTGTGGCTGAAAAAATTTTTGAGCACATTGTTCTCAGGGGAGTTTTCCTTTCTGTAATCAAATATTAAGACATGAAGCCCCATGAAAACAAACATCTCACTCTACACACACACAGACACTTTCTGTGCTTTCCAGCAAAGCCACAACAACAGATTTGCTGTGGGTCCGCAGGAACTTATAGGTAGCGCATTAAATATTGATTGAAAATAAATATAAATAATTAGGCTTAAATTTTAATACCCGTGTACATTTCTCCATAATTTATCAGGAACGGCGTTTTCTGAGGTTCCACGAGAGGCTCTGGGTTTAGTTTTAATTATGCATTTATTACATAATTCACCAAATTCAGTAATGTGCAGTGAGTCTCGCAGCTATTGAAGTGAGTAACGAGATTTATCAGCCCAGTTTGTCACACAACAAACAGGATTCAAAGCCTTATAAAGGCGGGTGATGAAAGATCCATGGAGGGAGGGAAGAACCAGCAGCAGCTTTATTTCCATGTAATAACGCTAATAATATGCAAATAATTCCCCATCTTAATGAATACTTCAGATGAATGCCACGTTCCAAGCGGGGATGGCACAGGGAGAGAGGGAACTCAGCTGCTGGGAGTGTTCAAAGCTCTTTGGAAGGCACAAAGTTACAGCTGTGGGTACCACCGAGCTTCCCTTCTCCCCTTGGAGGGAGGCTGGACACTGGAACAGCTCCCCAGGGAATGGGCACAGCCCCAAGGCTGCCAGAGCTCCAGGAGAGTTTGGACAATGCTCTCAGGGACGCACAGGGTGGGATTGTTGGGGTGTCTGTGCAGGGCCAGGGGTTGGATCAATGATCCTGATGGATCCCTCTGAACTCAGGATATTCTGTGATTCCATGATCCTCACATACCAGGAAGTGACACTGTCACACAGCAGAAGGTACCTAAGCTCCTCAAGCTCCTTACATCCTGTTTTTAGACAGTGACAGTCGCATCAAAAATGTAGATAATTTTCAAAACAGGCAGGGATGCACACACACCCCTGTCGGGATCTCCATCCGCTGTCTGGAGCACAGGCAACATTTTACCCGCCCAAACCTCTAGGGGTCTGGGACTTGCTCTCCTAAATACTTCTGGTGACTTTCAAAGCTGCATTTAGAAGTATCTCCTGAATCCCTGCAATTATTAGAAGAGTCTTACTGTCCTTCAGCAAATATTTTAATGAATTTTTGTACCACTCCCAAAGCTTTTGCAAACTTCCCCCCTTTCAGCAGGAATCATCTCTCCGGGGACACTGGGCATGTGCTCAGAAGCCAGTGGTACCAGGTATTTGCCATGATGTTCTTTTCCCTCATTATTTTATCCTCAAACATCTTCCGGGAACTTGAATATTTAAGACTTACAACCTCCTCACAAAGCCAAGCCAGCATCCCTTCCCACGTTCTCACTTGAAACCCACTTTTTTCAGTCCTCCTTAGACATCCTTTTCATTCAGCTTCCCACATCCACACATCCTCTGGGATTCCCAGTCTCTCTCTTCTCTCAACAGTGTTAAGAGAAACAGAAACCTTTGGGGTGTCTCCTCCCTCTGCAAGAATGTCCCCCCAAGCCTCCTTTTCTCCAGGCTGAGCCCCCCCAGCTCCCTTAGCCATCGCTCATACGACTTAAATTTCTAGGTCCCGAATTCCCATTGGACAAAAAGGCTTAAAATCCCACCAAAGTTCATCCTGATGCTGAATGGGGGTGCTGGATCCTCCTCTACGCTCATCCCTGGGGGTAGGACAGTGTGAACCTCTCCTCTCTTGGGCACCAGAGCATCTGCACAGAAGGAGCCCTGTAAATGGCACACAAACCTTCCACCAGTTCTCTGCAATTCCCCCCTGGCTCCCAGAGCAGCCGAATGTGAGACAGCAGCCCCAGGACACCAGGCTTCGTTAGGTCTGGCACTCACAGCACTGCTCCCGGGATATCCCAGCTGGAAGACAACAAAATCACCCCCTCTGGAATCTGCAGCTCCAATGCTATCATAGGACTCGACTGTGAAATCACAAGCCCTTGAAATATTTCGCTTGTTTTGACCTCAGACACGGGGAAATCTGCTGCTGTCACTGTGAGGTGGGACCAGGGGAGAGAGGATTTCTTCAACATCTGATCCAGCACCAGCAGAACTCGTTGCTCACTGAGTGCAGACACTCTCTGAACTGAAAAATAAACTCAATCCTCACCTCTGCTTAAAGGAAACCCTCAGACACCAGAAGACAGCGGGCTGTGACCAGGTATTTATTGCAAAATATCAAAGCTGCTGCAGGAAAGAGGAAACCCTGAGCCAGAAAAGACACAGAGACTGTGCTGCACCCACTGAAATGCAGCATTCCCAAAATAAAGGTTTTCAATTTGACTCATTTGTCCTCATGACCTGGACAGCAACCAGCCTATCAGTGATTACAGAATCATCATAGAATGGTTTGGGTTGGAAGGGACCCTAAAGATCACATCATTCCACCCCCTGCCATGGAAAGAGATACCTTCCACTATCTCAGGCTGCTCCAAGCCCCATCCAACCTGGCCTTGGACACTTCCAGGGATCCAGGGGCAGCCACAGCTTCTCTGGGCACCCTGTGCCAGGGCCTCACCACCCTCACAGGGAAGAATTCCTTCCCAATATCCCATCTACCCCTGCCCTCTGGCAGTGGGAAGCCATTCCCTGTGTCCTGTCCCTCCATGCCTTGTCCCAAGTCCCTCTCCAGCTCTCCTGGAGCCCCTTTAGGCACTGGAAGGGGCTCTGAGGTCTCCCTGGAGCCTTTTCTTCTCCAGGCTGGACAATTTCAGCTCTCCCAGCCTGGCTCCAGAGCAGAGGTCTGGGAAGACACCATTTGAGACCAAAACTGGACAAATTACACTTCACTGTTCCTTCTCCATGTATTTCACAGGCAACACAAGAGTGAAGATGAAATACTCTTCCCCCTCTGAAACATTCTGTTCTGGTAAAAAACACAGCACTGCCAAGTAGGGCACCATCAAATTATTCAGACTCCAAGTCATATCACACATTTCCAGTAACTCACAAAGCCCTTAATTCTTCCCCAAATCATTTCTGAGTACATCCAAGCACACAAATGAAAACAAGCAGGGAAGGAATGAGAGAGTGACTTTTTACATGGGCTAGTAAATGATAGGAAAAAGGGGGAGACAGAGGAGAGATTTAGATGGGACATTAGGAGGAAATTCTCCCCTGTGAGGTGGTGAGGCCCTGGCACAGGTTGCCCAGAGAAGCTGTGGCTGCCCCTGGATCCCTGGAAGTGTCCAAGGCCAGGCTGGACAGGGCTTAGAGCAGCCTGGGCTAGCGGGAGGTGTCCCTGCCCATGGCAGGGGGTGGAAGTCTTGCAGCAGAACTGTTTCAACCTGTTCACTGATTATAGAATTGAAATAAAATAAAGGAAGATGGACAAATAAGAAACTGAAGCAGCACATCTGAGCTCCCAGGTGGGGAAACATCACTTAATAAGGGAATTTTGTGGGCAGCAGCACCAGAGCTGGAAACCTTTATTCTGGCCTCTACAATCAGCACTTGGAGCACTTTGTTGACACAACAGAACATGGCTCAATTTCAAGCACCGTTGAGGCTGAGTAATTTCAAACATCTTTTAATGGTTGTAGAGAGTCCAGAGGGAAGTTGGTCAAAAAGATCTCCAAGGCAGCCACATGGAAATAAGATACAAACCCCTTCAAATCATTACAGTGCCAGGCAAGGGGCAGGAACGGAGGCAGAGGAGGGAAAAGGGGAAAGGTGAGGATCCACACTTCCAGCCAAACTGCCTAAAGCATTTATTTATGTCCAGTGGCTCCATTACAAGTTCCCAGTGTGCCTTGGGGAGCAGTAACAGACCAATTCCATCAACACAGATTGGTGCTTCAGAAGTGAAATTTTAAGCGTAATCCGTACTCCTATTTCTTCTCATGGCATGACCACTGCTTTTAGAGGGAGGTCATCCTCCTGTTCTCTTCTAGGTACCAAAATTGTGCACGAGAAATCAGGTAAGACATTAATACAGCTGGATTTAACTAGAATATTATACACTAGGGCATTGGTGCTTTTAAGGAAAATCTGGGAAAGACTGCTGATAAACCTGAGTTGGGAACAATGACAGGGAAAACAAGCACTCATCCATAGAGCTTCCCCTAAACTCGTGAGGTCAAGGGAGAGCCCCTTGAAAGTCTAAATGAAATTTACAAAGGACAAAATCAGCTGCTCACTGTTGGCATTAGAGCATTTTTCAGAGCGGGATCCAGCAGCGGTATCCCAGCAAGGAATTCCAGGATAACAAACAGTAAACACAAACCAGCACTAAGGGTTTCTGTGGGTTTTTGTTCACTCATATTATGAGGATTAAGAATAAAGAAATCTGTCCTGAGAACATGGAGGGAAACACAGCTCTTCAGGATGCCCTATTAGAAAAGGGGTGCTCCACAAATGTGCCTGTCAATGACACCAACTCAGCACTCCCACTCCAGTTTGTGTCCCCAAAATGACGCCAGGGAAAACAGGAACGCACCTCTTGCAACAGGACAATACTCTGAGGTTGGAGGATCCATGGCTAAACACTGCTCGAGCCCTGCTGGCAGCTCTGGTTTCCTCCTGACCTCGTAGCTCCATGCACAGGCCGGATTATCCACTGCTCCAGAGGCTGGAGAGTTTAACTCTGGCAGCAGGGAAAAACAACCAGGGCCACAAATGGCCCAGAAACCCTGAGACAAAGCATAGAGACAATGGATGCAGAGTGTTCCGTTTTCCTCTGGCTGAGCACAAAGTCTCTGCTTCTGCTTCCTGAAGCTTTTCAGGAGTGCTCAGCAGGGACACCGCTCTTGGAAGTTAAAACAGATGTGAAAGTTCACGAAGTGGTGCCCATGGCACTCCTGTCACATCTGGAATCATGGAATCACATGGTTTGGATAGGAAGGGACCTTGAAGCTCATCCAATCCCACCCCCTGCCATCGGCAGGACACCTTCCACTATCCCAGGGTGCTCCAAGCTCCGTCCAACCTGGCCTTGGACACTTCCAGGGATCCAGGGGCAGCCACAGCTTCTCTGGGCAACCTGTGCCAGGGCCTCCCCACCCTCACAGGGAAGAATTTCTTCCTAAAATCTCCAATCTAAACCTACTCTCTTTAGTTTAAGCCATTCCCTGTGTCCTTTAACTTGTCCTTGTCCCAAGTCCCTCTCCAGCTCTCCTGGAGGTCCTTTAGGCACTGGAAGAGGCTCTAAGGTCTCTCTGGATCCTTCGGTTTCCAGGCTGAACACGCCGAGCGCTCCCAGCCTATCTTCTCGGGATACTTTGTTTTTATGTTGGGAAAATAAACATCAGCAGGAGTGTCAGGTTTGCTCTGGAGCCAGCGATGGGGACGACTGTGCAGCTTCCCCCCAAGCCACGGGACAGCTGCTGTGCAGCTCTGCCTGCTTCCAACAGATCCTGCTGCAGCCACCACTTCTGAGCACCTCTGGCAGCACCACTTTTAGAGGAAAGCCAAGTTAAATCCTTCCTGCTCATTTGCTTTCTCCAGGAGACGATTCAGCTCCTCGCACAGATGCACACAGCTGTCCCAAACTGCACCAGGATGGTCTGAATTCTTCCTGAAACTTTCTGAGTATTCCACAGGTGAAGAATGAAAAAAAACTTCTCCCACATCACCTTAGAGAGGAGAGAAAGCCTCAGAGGCACCAGCAGCTGCTGAAATTTCTCCTTCTAAGCCTGTCCTGACACCTAAAATCCCGGAACCTTTTCCTGAAGGAAGATTTTCCTCAGTGCAGCACAAGCTACTGCACCAAGCCCTGAATAATCTGCCATTTGCTCCTACCCAGCAGAGGTAAGGAGTAAATCAGCACCTCTGTGGCTCTGTCACAGATGCCACAGGATTCTCCAGACAGACAGACTCTAAGTGCTGCCCTGCTGGGACACTGCACTCCACGTCACTGGCACATTAGGAGGATCATGATCCCAGCATTAGCTGTGGGAACATACCCAATAAATAGCTATTTTTCCAGCCTGATTTCTCCAGCTTCTATCACTTCACATTTTGATGAAGATTCTTCCCGTGAGCAGACTCATCACTGCCCAGCTAACTCTGTCCATCCGGCCCAGACACCACATTTGTTCACACAAGGCTGTGGCATATGGATTTTTCCTTCAAAAAATGAGGAGTGTCAGCATTTTCCTATCACTCTTCTGGAGCAAAAGTGATCTTACCTCCCCCCTCCTGAAACCTGGAGCACATTTCAGGAGGACTCCACTTTGTCAGGGCATGGTGAGGGCACAGATCAGTCTGGCAGGTGGAAAAGGAGGTTTAAATGTGTTTTTAGGGTCGCCAGAGGAGGATCCCTCAGACATTCGGGTTTTTCAGCAGCTCTCTACTGCCTGAATGCAAAGCAGTCTCAGCTGAATTTCACTAATTCCTTCAAAGGCTCTCTTACACTCATCTGCACAGATTATGCAGTAAATATGCTTTAAGAAAGCACTCTCTAACCCCAACAAGGCTATGCAAAAAATAAGGCTTAACCAGCTGACCTCTGATTATCTCCAGCCGTTCACCCATCTGTCTCCACAAATTCCAGCCTCAAAGCAACGCTTCCTTTAGGTGTCTGAACTGGATGTTAGTAATTACAACGCTCTTCAATGAAATGGTGACATGAAAGCTCCCAAACTGCCCCCCAAAAAAGCTTAGTAAGGGCTGTGAACACATAAAACCCTCTTGAAAGTCACCATGTCCCAGGCACAGGACATGGAAACAACATTTCTGCTCTCAAGTGACACATCAGCACCACCCCATCAGGATCTGAGCCCCTGTCTCACACTCGGACAAGATCAGCCCAAATGAGATGAGCCCAAGTCCTTAAATGTCAATTAACTCCCACACAGTGACTTTGGGAAGAAACCTTTCCAGTAGCTCTGCCTTTTGTAGTGACAGTGTTTACAAAATCTGGGAGCTGCGAAGAAAACTGGGATTGCTCAATGGCAGCTTTCATGAAGTGCAGCAGCCTGCAAAATAAGCGACATTTGATACTAAAAATTAGTGAATTATTAGCCTAGAGGCGGAGCAGCTCCAAGGTGCTGGCACCATGCTCCAACTCCTTTATGGCCTTCTTCTCCCTGAACACCTCTGTAACCATTCCATATGAGCTGCAGGAGACACAGCATCCATCAGGAAACTTAAGGGTTATCTCAAACCTCCTGGGGTATCACAAACTTCAATTCTGCTCTTCTGCCTCTGCTTATTATTAAGTCTCACCCACCTTTAATTGCAGCCAGGAGCTCACTCTGCCATCAGTCACGGAATGACAGAATAGTTTGGGTTGGAAGGGACCTTAAAGCCCATCCAGTCCACCCCCTGCCATGGGCAGGGACACCTTCCACTAGCCCAGGTTGCTCCAAGCCCTGTCCGACCTGGCCTTGGACACTTGCTGGGATCCAGGGGCAGCCACAGCTTCTCCGGGCAGCCTGTGCCAGGCTCTCCAGAGCTGCCACCCTCCTGATGGCTGTGGACTCAGAGAGCAATTTCAGCAGCTCCAAGCCTCTAAAAGTGGGTTTTGACCCTTTCCAGCCTGGAATCCAGCCTCTTTAACATCCAGTATGGACACTGTAAGCAGCTTTTGAATTTGAAGGGTTTCCACCGAGTCCATGTTATAAGTTAGGTCTCTTCAAGTCCAAATCTGCCTCAAAGTGCATTTGAAATCACCCAGAGAGATCCTGATCCTGGCAGGGCTTGGAGATTGTTTTGATTACAAAAGAGACAAAAATTCACAAATACATCTTAAAAAAAGAGGAAGATGGAACAGGAGCTTTCAAATGGTTGCAGCTTTGCCAGAGACAGGAAAAAAAACACAGGAAGAGGAAACCAGGGAGCATAAGTTTGGGACACAAAAGACCTGCAAGAGGCTGATTACGGCCTTGATTAACAATCCTTGCTCAGGGCTGGAGCAACAGGAGCAGCAGTGGGCAAAGCCAGCCCTGGGAAGAGGTGAAGGAAGGCAGGAGCTGCTTTCCAGGAGAGCTGAGCTACAGGGACTCTTCACACTGCCAATATCCATGAGGGAAGAGCACAAAGCACTTCCCATGGAAATCAATCTTGGCTCAGGAGTGAGACCGAGCTGTGAGAGTGGAGGACGCGCCCACACTCAATTCCCCTGCCTTAACGAGCCTCAGAATAGATGAATATTTTTTCATCTTTCACCCTGAATGTTTGGAGGGCTTTTCATTTCAGGAGAAAAGGAGGATGCAAGCCCACAGCAACGCACAGTGGGGCAGTGGGGCACCCAGCTGGTTTCAAAAGAGATGTGGACCTGGTCCTGTACCTCCAAATTCCAGTGGTGCAGCTGGACCAAGGATACAGCCAAGCTCATGAGATGTCACCTCTGTGCCTGAGGCCACCAGAAGTGTAAGAGGGGCATTGGGTGCCCTCGTAACCTGGGTTTATGCAACAGAACTCACTGCTCATACTCATCATGTGTTCTCCTGTAAGAAACACTGTGAAGAGTGTAGGTTTAGATGGGACATTGTGAAAAAATTCTTCCCTGTGAGGGTGAGGAGGCCCTGGCACAGGTTGCCCAGAGAAGCTGTGGCTGCCCCTGGACCCCTGGAAGTGTCCAAGGCCAGGCTGGACGGGGCTTGGAGCAACCTGGGATGGTGGAAGGTGTCCCTGCCCATGGCAGGAGTTGAAACAAGATGAGCTTTAAGGCCCCTTTCAACCCAAACCATTCTGTGATTCTGTGATTTAACAGAGCAGATTCTCTCCCTTCATCTCAAATTAAATCTAAGCATGAAGCAAAAGCGGCTGCATTTGTGTAGTGATACATGAAAGTGTCTGCAAAGCATTTTAGGATCCTTCAGGAAAAATGCTAAATATCTGTTCTATAATTCAATGAATGTTAATATATTCATCACAGATTTCGACTCTTCAATTGCACGGGAGAAAAACAAGAAAATTGGTGCTTGTTGCAATGTTACGATGCCAAGGGATGGAAGCGGTCCAGGGTCTCGGAATATTCAAGTTCTGTGTGGGATGCAGGGAAATCCCCCAACAGAACACAAGCAGAGCCTGTGTGCTGTGGGATGAGGAGTGAGGCCACACTCAGGCATGCTGCCTTTGACCTCCCTCCAAAGCCACAAACCAGACGTTCTTTCACCTTTTTGTGGTCACCAAAATCAAACCCAAAGCTGCCTCTGTCCTCACACAGAGGGCCCTGGTCCTGCTTGCCAGGCAGAGCCGGGTGAATCATTCTCCTCGCTCGTTTTCCACTTTGTGCCCTTCTAAAAAGCTGTACCTGAGGTGCCTCTGTGCACCAGCAGCTCTTGCCTGACCCGACCTCGTGAGGACAGGGCTGCAGACCACAAAGGCAGAGCACTTGCCCTCCTTTTCCCAGGCACGCCATTCACTGCTACTCCAAGGTATTTTTGTTCGCTGCTTGGAGCGACTCTGAGCACATAACTGCCCTCCTTTGTTCAGGCTCTTCAACAAGAGAACCCACTGCTTTTGCAGTGTGCTCAAACATAAAGACTCTCAGCAATACCACGCATTTAACAGGCTGGGGCTATTTTAGCATGTGCTAAATTAGGGGAGTGCGCTTACCTAAATGATCAGTGCTCACACACCTCCTGCTTTTACACTTGGGTGGAAAAAATGAATATAAAAATACACCTGCTGCGGTGTATCCACATCGGGTCCCAAAGCACCTGACAAAAGTTCTGCCATTCATTTGCTCCCCCAGCATTCTGGGTTTTTCAGTGACCATTTAAGCAAGTCATTTCAGAGGGCTGGGGCTCCTCTGTGACAGGCTGGGAGAGCTGGGGGTGTTCACCTGGAGAAGGCTCCAGGGAGACCTCAGAGCCCCTTCCAGTGCCTAAAGGGGTTCCAGGAGTGCTGGAGAGGGACTGGGGACAAAGGATGGAGGGAAAGGACAAGGGGGAATGGTTTTAAGCTGAAAGAGGGCAGGGTTAGATGGGATATTGGGAAAGAATCCTTGGTTGTGAGGGTGCTGAGGTCCTGGCACAGGTTGCCCAGAGAAGCTGTGGCTGCCCCTGGATCCCTGGAAGTGTCCAAGGCCAGGTTGGATGGGGCTTGGAGCAACCTGGGATGGTGGGAGGTGTCCCTGCCCATCACACAGGGTTGGAATGAGATGATCTTTAAGGTCTCTTCCAACCCCAACCATTCTGGGATTCTGTGACTTTTGGCCCCAGCCCTTTTACAAAGCTCCTCCCATTTTTCTCCCAATAATACCTCTCATCCTGACAGCTGGAGCGCTGCCAGAGCGGGCTGGAGTGCATTTGCAGGAGGGGCAGGAGAAGCACCTCAAAGTGAGAGTATTATTCTCACCCTTTCCTCCAGACTGGAGCCACAGCAACCCTTCTGTTCTCCCGGTTTCCAACAACATCCTGCCCCTGCTGCGCTTTCGAAAGGCCCGACCCGAAAATCAGCCCTTAAAACAACCGTCAGCAGGTTTTAAAGCCCACTAAGCTGGGCATGGAAGGAGGAGGGGAACAAACCGGCCTCGGAAGCAAACTCCAGTTCAGCTCCACTGAGCGATAGAAATTGAAATGTTAAAATAAAATATGGGTGCACAGTGGTGAACCCCAGAGCTGGCAGGTCACAGGGTGTGCTGGCAGGGGCTTGGAACAACCTGGGATAGTGGAAGGTACCCCTGCCCATGGCAGGAGGTTGGAACAAAATGAACTTTAAGGTCCCTTCCAACTCAAACCATTCTGTGATTCCAAGAAATACAGCAGGGTTACAACACTTTTAACATCTGGTTGCTTTTTGATGTTATTCTCAGAAAATATTTGCAAAATGGCCATTCAGCATCTCATCTTGATTATCTCAATGCCAGCAAATCCACACAGAGTTTGCCTTGTAGTAAATGCAGAGTATAATATTTAGGCATTTTGGAGTTTCAAGGCTGGAAAAGACATTTCAATCTTAAGAGCCTCAAGAAGCAATAAATCTTAACAGCTCAGACAGGAGTTGTTTTTGACTCAGTATTACTGAGGTAAATTACTTGTGGCATTACAGAAGAGTAATTCTGTGTGTGAGAAACGAGCAGCAGCACTTTGCTGATAAGGTTAGAGGGATATTTGTGCTAACGAGGAAATTTAAGCTCCATTTCAACGCAGACTCGCTGCAGCCGTAACTCCGGAGCCGTCAGCGGTGTCTCCTGCCTTTCTCCAGGGACCAACTCAGTATCACTCTCACATCCTTCTCTGGAGTGATGAAAGCACATTATAGGCTGATAAAAGGCAATCCGTGGTATTTCTTACAGGTCTCCAAAGATCAGCAATTTATTAAAAAGCGCTTTTCAGGAACCGGGCAAAACCGAAACGTTCTTCATCAACACCTCACACCGAATCCATCTTCCCTTAAATAAATTCCTAGCTCTGGCAATACAAACTCACTCTTCCCTAATTGCTGCTGTTCCACATTTGCAAATTCCAAGTGGTGATGCCTCTCTGCTTGTCAGCAGAGATTTATCAACCCCGCTCCGTGTCCAAAGGTCACACAAGTAAATCCAAGTGTGTTCTGAGCAGGAATCCCACTCTCTGTTCCTGAGCTGTCCCATCCACAGCAGTGCACAATCCCAGGGTGACACAACGCAGAATACAACAGCTTAAATAATTAAAACCAAAACTATAATTATCAAACGAAAGAACAAAGCAGCTCTGAGACACAATGAGCTTTGCTTTGCTTTATCCTCCCATGACTTATTCGCAACAGGTCTGCAGGCTCTGCTGTGAATTAACAGCAATGAAGGGATGCTCCGGGGGTTGGTTAAAGGCTACTGCATCTCCAGCTGTTCATCTGTCATCAACACACAAAGAAACCACCAGAAAATTGAAGGTCTGATTCTCACTTCCCACTTAAAACCACCCTGGCAGTGTAAATACAAGAACAAATTATACTCCTCCAACAGCAGCGTAAATGAGCTGCAGTGGAAAGGCTGATCCAGCTGAAGATTTCAAGTTAAAACCTAAAGCAAACCCAAGTACAGATGTTTTGTAGTCTCGTGCCTTGTGCCAAATGCTGCTTTCAGTGTGTGCTGGAGCTGCTCAGCTCTCCTTTGAGCAGCACCTGGGAACTGCAGTGTCACGTCAGACACTAAAACCAGGCACAGAAATGCCCAATAAATGAACCATCCAAAAATTTCTTTCCCTGTGTCTGCACCTTCGCTGGTATCAGAATCTCTCTCCAGCCCACCTGCTGCTGTGGGGCTCTTTGATTCATCCCCACAGTTGAGAAAAGCTTAAGCCAAGCCCCTGTGTGTGAAATCAGGGGAAATCAGTTAAATCAGCCAAGTCAAGTGGAATAACCATGCAAGGAACTGCTCCTCACAGGAGTATCCTTATCCATCGTGGGTCACACCGCTGGAATTCAGGCCTGTTTTTCCCTTGGCTTCCCAAGGCACTCTGCAGTGAGTGACACCTTCAGCTGTCTGCACTGAAAGAGGTCACCACCCAAAAATTCACCCCTGGTAGCTCAGTGTCACCTCCAGAAGCCCAACAATGAGGGGTTGCCAGGGCTGCAGGACACCAGGGCAGGAGAAGCCTGGCACAAGCCCTGGTGTCTTCCCAAAGGTGTTTGCTCCAGGACCTGCCTGACCCTGACTTCAGTATTAATATCATTTTTCCATATTGTCACTTTTTTAAACAAGTAAGACTAAAATGGGAAGATGTACCTGCGTGGCTCAGACACAACCTGCCCTGACAGGGGGGCAAGGTCAAGTAACCCTGTGATTTATTGACTCTGGGTATCTGAGTCACAGAATCATAAAACCATGGAATCACAGAGCCTGGCTGGAAAAGACCTCTGAGATCACCATGTCCAACCACCAACCCAGCAGTACCACCACGTTCATCACTAAACCATCTCCTCAACTGCCGCATCTACACAATTTTTTTAACACTTCCAGGGATGATGACATGGACATCCTACTCTGAAAATCACAGTTATCCAACCTTACAGCCCATAAAACCTTGTTCCTCTTTTTCCCCAAAAAATTTGATGGATTCTGCTTCACCACTGAGACTCCAGAATGTATCACCTGAGTCTGTTATAATGCACCGAAAGCAGAGAAAATGTCAAAGTACACATTTTCTGTACCAGGCTGATACCACCAAACTGGATTGGGTGAGGTCAGAATATTTTGGTAGAGAACGATCTGAGCAGCTCATTTTTCTAAATTACACTGCGGTGCTGAAAGCAAGCGGCGCTCAGTGTTTTGCTCAAAGCCTAATTCAATTTTACTCTGTCTCAGAAAAAGAAAACAGCACATTAATCCCAAATCCCGTAAACACAGAGTTGTAAACACTCCCCAGCACCCTCCCCACCCATGCTGAGGAGGGCTGGCCTGTTTTCCAAGCCTGTGTGAAAGCAGATGGCAGCCACCTAATTCGGATTCGGTGCAATCTGTTGCTAGTGGGGAAGAAAAAAAAAAATACTTGACTGCCTTTCCTTACAAATGTAAAACCTGGGAAGTTCAACCCACTCCGGAGTTTTGTGAGATGTTTGGTAACAGTTTTGCCAACAGAGGCAGCTCTGCTCGGGGAGAACACATGCTTCTTGTTCTCAGCCTGAACTCCACAGTGAAAAACCCCCTCGGATCATTTTGGGAAGGGGGAGTTGTCTACGGGCTCAGTTCTTACTCTGGCTTTGCATCCTGCACGTGCACCACTCAAGACAACATCATGATACACAGAGACACCTTATCTACCTCATTTTTTATCACAGCAATAAAGATCTTACTGAAAATATAAATTTATTACATCATATATAAATGCTTTTTGTCTCTAAACACCCCAGGCTGTCGGCCTGCTGGTGAATCCCCTCTGGTTCAGAGAATCTCTTCCTGTGGGGCACAAAACTGGATGTGGGATTTTGTGCATGACTAGGAAAGGGGGTCAGGTCACTTCCCTCTTGTGGTTGGGCTCCTGTTTAAAGAGCCTGAGATGCTGGTGGCTTCCCTTGTGCTGGGAAGGAAACGGAGCTGGGGAAGGGGCTGGAGCACCAGGAGCGGCTGAGGGAGCTGGGAAAGGGGCTCAGCCTGGAGAAAAGGAGGCTCAGGGGGGACCTTCTGGCTCTGCACAACTCCCTGACAGGAGGGGGCAGCCGGGGGAAGTTGGGCTCTGCTCCTTTCCCTGCACATGCCCAGAAATTTGTTCAAGAGGACTCACCCCACGATTCCTTCAGGGGTCAAAATGGAGCTGACTGCCCTGTAGTACCTTGGATTATCCTTGTGTAGTCTTAGGAAGATGGGAGCAGTATTTTACCATTTTCCCATCACCTCCATGAATTTTTGGAGTGGCCTTGCTTTGACACCAGCCACCTCAGCACCCCGCGGAGCCCATCAGGTCTCATGGATTTGCAGGTAATCCCTGACCCAACCCTTATCCCCTGCTGATGTTCCTCTGTGTCTCAAACCCCTTTGCTCATGGCAGAGGCCAAAGCACACGAGTAGAGGATCACGGAATCATTCAGGCTGGAAAAGCCCTCCAAGGTTATCAAGTCCAACCATTCCCCCAGCACTGCCAAGCCCACCACTGACCCATGTCCCCAAGTGCCACATCCACACAACCTTTAAAAACATCTCACTGTTCTTGACATCCCCTTGCAAGCATCAGCTGTAGGTGAGTTCTGGCTTTCCGAACACAAACCCAACACGCCTGGATGATGTTTTAACCTCCACCCTTGCAGCCAGACTCTGCTTCTACCTCCTGAATATTGCTTTTTTTGCATATTGAATGCAAAATGAACCCACTGCCTCATTCTGCCTCTAGCAGAGGTTATAGCATGATGCCTCAAAGTGAAAAACCTCTTCGACCCCGCTCAAAACTCAGGGCTTTGATAGTTCTTCTCTCCAAGCAAGAAAAACTGAATAGTGCTGCCAGAGATTAGTTAAACCCCTGTAAATAACCCTGGCTTGACACAAATGACAGTGGTCACAAAGCTTCAAAGTCCTTCCTCAGAACTGGCCGATTTTATGTGACTGGGTTTCTCTGCGCAGGAATGAATTTGAGAAGCTGATTCTATGTGATACAATCAGGATGTTTTAGTTCCTGGAGATAAGTTGACACTTCTACTCCTACCCACAGCTATAGACTTGAGAAGCGTGACACAGATTTCCTACAAACTCACAAATGTTTGCTTTGCTGTTTCAGCAGCCTCAAAGTGCCTTAAATGCATTTTATTAAACAAAAATAAAAATCGCTAAATGCTGAAGTTACAACATTTCTGTCATCCCTGATGCTTATAAACATTAAATGAAGCTTTCAATGAGCACGTTCATGCTGTCACCAGCACAGAGCTGCCTTGCTTTGTTTTTTGTCTCCTAAGGAGAAATGTAGCTGTGAATCCTCCCAGCCAAGGGTAACAGCAGAACCTGGACATCAGCTGGTGAGTTGGGCTGAGCTGGGAACTTCACTGGAATAATGGAAAATGCCCCAACACACAAGACTATAAAGCTCTGCTGGTCGTCCTTTCTCTTCATAGAACTATCTACCTCAATTCTTGCAATTTTTTTCCCTGATCTCAGTCCAAACGATGCTTTTCAATACTTCGGCCTAAAAACTCCTCCTATTATTGCTCCCATCAATTCTTCAACTAAATGACATTAGGGATGAGGTGATATGGAAACACTTTTCAGTCTAACTGATGCATTTCCTTGGGGCATTAATCCATCAGATAAACAAACTGAAAGGGGGGAGGTTTAGATTACAGATTTTAGGAATACATTCCCCCCTGTGAGGGCGGTGAGGCCCTGGCACAGGTTGCCCAGAGAAGTTGTGGCTTCCCCATCCCTGGAAGTGTCCAAGGCCAGGTTGGATGGGGCTTGGAGCAACCTGGGATAGTGGAAGGTGTCCCTGCCTGTGATCCTACAATATTAGACCAGTCACCCACCTTGGAAGATGTGCTGCCTTTGTAAGGGACAAAAACTCTTCAGGAGATGGCAAAGGGACCAGTCCATTAATCCACTCCTTCCACCTCCCTCTGTGGAGGACAATTATCAGAAACTGCCCTGCAGCCTGGAAGAGGGGCTGGAGGAATTTGTTCCTGAGTTGCTCCTGTGCTAAGGCACAAAGCCTTTTTAACCCATTTGGAATCATCAAATCACATCAAGACTTCTCCTCTGCAACTTCAAAAAGCCCCAAGGCTGCCAGAGCTCAAGGAGTGTTTGGACAACGCTCTCAGGCACTGCTGGGTGAGATTGTTGAGGTGTCTGTGCAGGGCCAGGAGTTGGACTCCTGGTGGGTCCCTTGCAGCTCAGGACAATCTGTGGTTCCTCTTGATAAACTTCTGGGTGAGCAGAGCGAGAACATCTCTCCTCAAGCAATGCAAGCTTTGGTATTTCCCACCTGCTCTGCCTCGGAACAGCTGCTGTGGCTCAACCTCACCCAAATCTGCTCTGCTGACAAAGCAGCACCGTTGTACCCCGGCCTCGCTCACTGCTGCTTGCCCCAGATTGGGAACTTTGGGAGCAGGACCCGAGGCAGCAGCTGGCACAGATGGGACACGCCAACACTGAATAAAGGAAGGCTGGTCCCAGGTGATGCTGCTCCTGTGCCAAACCTTGCCCTGGCAAAACAACTCTGGAGACTCTGCAGCGTGACCAGCACCAAACCAGTGTCTGCCATCTCCTCTGGAGATGGTCTGGCTGCTTCCCTTGGGTTCTAAGTCACCACTTCAGCGCTGTCACGAGATGCTGGACCAATGTCCACCCTCAGGGTCCATCTGAGTGCTTCAGTTCAGTCCCTGGCAAAACAATCCTGTACTAAACCCAGCTCAACTCTGTCACACCATGGGTTTGGAATTATGTGCTGGCTCTTGACCCATCAGGTTCTCTCTCAGATGGTGGCAAGACCAGAGGCTGAGTTTTAGTGCCCTGGAGCCAAGAGAGAGACTCTCCTCTGTCTCTTAACAGTGTAATTTCACAGAATCCATCTCCCCAGAAGTACTCCTGCTCACTTTAAAGGTTACAGACGTGGTTTCACAAGATTTATTTTCATGAAAGGAGACTTTTATCCTCCTTTTTATAAATCATCTGATCTCCCAGTATACTTCAGCTGTGATATTAATTGTAAAACCCACATGTACCCAGGTAGAAATGTTAAACAAGGAATGCTCAAGAACTGGAGAATTATATGAGGGATACAGAAGGATGCTCAGTGCAAGGGCACTCCAGCATCCTGCTGAAAACAGAAGATAGGCACATGCAACCACCTTTCACTAATCATGTGAAAAAACTTTGGGAAAGATGAATAAATCCAAGGGATAACTAAGAAGGGACCGTTTTTGAGAAGTGAACTGCATGAAATGTGGAGAAAGATGTCAACACTTCGTTTTAACACCTCCTCCAGCAAAGCCTTCCACTTTCAGCCTCTGCCACGTTGTGCAGATCAGTTCTCAAATATTTTAAAGCAGAGTGGAGCTCTCCAGTTTTACATCACTTCCAGCATTTGATCCCAAGAATGCAGAAATCAGCAGCCATAATTATTATGGGTTTTTGAAGCAGCTCCTTTGTTGTAACTTGGACAGAAATTACATGTCAGTGAGAAGTAGGTGAGATATTATTGCACCTACTTGGCCTAAATAGTAACAAGTCTGTGTTTATAGCAAAATGGGGAAGACCAGAGTTGTCTAATAAGAATGAAATTCACTGCCTCAGAATGAAGTTTTGGCCAGATCTTAATGCTGTGAAAATTACATTTGTTTCAACAATCAAATCTCCCTCTCATTACTTCACTGCTATCAGGCTTCTGATACAATTGACGTGATCACTTTCAACAGGAAAGTCTGGATTTCAGAACAGCCAATCTTGTCCTCTTTTTCTGTAGTACTTTACACTCATCCATTTATACAAACAGATTTTTTTCTATATAAATACTCTTTTCTAGAAAAATACATTCAAAATAGTTCCAACGTCCAAGTAATTAAGAATACAAGCAGAGTGAAAGACACAAAAGGAGTTTCTAAAGGGACAAAACCTCTTCTTTTTTCACTTAAGATGACCAGGCTTCCTGATTATTTCTGTCTGTGTAAGAGCTTGTCCCCAGCACCGTGACACAGGGCATTATGTGCCCCCCTCTGAATGCTCTCAGTGCCACCTGGCTGTCCCCAGCTGCCTGCAGTTCTCCCCTCTCCAGCACAGGTCAGGGATGTGACAGCCCAGGCTGCGACCTGTCCTGCTGAATTCTGGCCTCCAGAAACCCTTCTTGGTGATAAAACCGATTTATAGAATAACTTCGCCCAGTGGTGAGAACAACCTGCCTGTTGTAAAGTCCTGTCCCGCTACCAGACAGTTCTGACATGAATCACCCTCTGCAGCAACTGAGGCAGGTAAAAAACTCCACAGAATCACGGAATGGGCTGGGTTGGAAGGGAACTTGAAAGATCTCTGTGTCCACCCCCCCGCCATGGGCAGGGATATAAACTTGCTCAGGGCTCTGTCCAATCTGACCTTGAATTTTTCGAGGGATCCAGTGTTTCACCACCCCGATCATAAAAAATACCTTCCTTATATCTCCTCTCCTTCTAGCCGTAACTCTTCTGACTCCCAGGTCCTCTCTGCACAAACTCCTCTTCCCTGGGATACTCTCACTCCCCCAGGAGTTATCCCTTCCTCTGTGCTTGCAGACCTACTCCCGCACTGCTCCAAACCCGGCTGGCTGAAAAGACAGCCAAAAAAACCCCGAAAACAAAAGAACCTAAAGCTTAGACGCCTGGAATTTCCTCTTAACACCTCTTCAAGCATTCACTGTTCATTGAGCCTTTCATTTCCTTCTCAAATAACCTCCCACTGAGTTAAACCAACACAATCGAACAAAATCTCCGTAACCAGGCCAACACACGGAGCTCCCATAGATCCAGGGAACACGTGGAGATCTAACACACCCCCTCCCGCAGTGCCGGGAGTCTGAGCTGGGATCGGCAGCTGCAGGAGGAAAACCAGAGCCCTGGGATCAGACTATGGCATCACTTCTCCCAAAGACTGACTTGAAAAAGAGGAATGACCTCGGAGATGGACAGAGATAGGAGCAGAGGGGTGATGAACTCAGTGAAAAATAATCACAGAATCATTTAGGTTGGAAAAGAACTCTGAGATCACAGAGTCCAACCTCCGACCAATCCCCACCTTGTCGACTGGAATAACTGGTGTGTCCTGGTCAGCTCACTGGGGGACTCACACACACGTGGCAGCTTTTACTCCATGGGACCTGTAGTAAGTTTTTCTCTCCCCTCTGTTTTCGGGGACTCAGAAACCATTTGTGATCTGAAAAATCTGCACTGAAAACTCTGGTTGAAATGGGTGAGATTCAGGAGTTACCACAGGGACAAGGCTCTGTGTCTCCTGCACACACATAAAACCACAATATGGATCAAAAAATTTCACGGAATCACAGAATGGTTTGGATGGGAAGGGACCTTAAAGCCCATCCCATTCCAACCCCTGCCATGGGTTCCACTATCCCAGGTTGCTCCAAGCCCTGTCCAACCTGGCCTTAGACACTTCCAGGGATCCATGGGCAGCCACAGCTTCTCTGGGCAACCTTTGCCAGAGCTTCCCCACCCTTAGAGGAAAGAATTCCTTCCTAATATTCAATCTGAATCTAAAATTCAAAAGAGCTTAATTATCCAGTGCTTTATGCTGTGCTTTTTCATGATTCAAATGCTCTGATTTCATAATTCAGGACATCAAGAAAAGAAGCTAAAGATCACTATGGAAAACGCTAATCATGTTTTCTCCAAAGTTTTTTAGAAAGTAGCATAAATACCACTATTTCTTCTTCTTCATAAATATCACTATTTCTTCTTAGCCAGCCCGCTGTGCAGAATTTGAGGAAAACTCAATAAAACTGGCACACTTTAGACATCTTTTAATTTCACTTGACCACAACACCCTCTTCCTCTGGCTTCTCTGCCACAGTACAGATACTTTCAGGACCTTCCCATCCCAGCTCCCTCTCTGCCCCAAATCTTGGGCTCAGCTCTGTCACGTATCCTTCCCCACGCTCCAACTTGTGATTCCTTCACCGTTCACCTCCACAGGAACACGATACCTTCCAAGTGCTTATTTTAAGCAGCTCAGAAGCTGTTCAGATCCATGGAGAACAGCAAATCAACTCTCTGCCACCCCCTGCTTCAGTTTCTCCACCAAACTGGGGCATCCTTGGGATCTGTGAAGGGAGCACGGAAGGATCCCACCTCCTCCTCTTGGCCTCCATCCTCCTCCTGTACTACTGGCTTTCTTTAAAGCTTTACTGCCAAAAAGGACACCTCTATGGTGAGAGAAGAGTCTTCTTTCCTCTCCTGCAGTCTTCAGGGTGGCAAAAGCTAAACACGAACATTTTTGTTTCCTTCTAGTGAGAATTCCCCGGCTTTACAAGCAGAGCAGAAAAACACAAAAGCTGGAAAAAACTGGATGTGCCTAAGGAACAAATACTCCCTCTGTGGGAGGGATGTGCTGTGGGCCTGCTCCCTTCCCACAGGGGTGTTCAGCACTTTCCTAAGTGATCAGAGACACCCTGTGTCAATCAACACCATCCCTTAAAACACAACCACCAGGCTGTTTTGTCCCAGCACATCAAAACCACACATGGAAAACCAGGTACCAGGGAATCAATCATGGAATTACAGAAGGGTTTGGATTGGAAAGGACCTTTACATATCCTCTCATTCCACCCCCTGCCATGGGCAGGGACACCTTCCACCATCCCAGGTTGCTCCAAGCCCCGTCCAACCTGGCCTGGGACACTTCCAGGGATCCAGGGGCAGCCACAGCTTCTTTGGGCACCCTGTGCCAGGGCTTCCCCACCCTCACAGGGAAGAATTCCTTCCCTAATATCCATTCTAAACCTACTCTCTTCTATTTTCAAAGCATTCCCCCTTGTCCTGTCTCTCCAGGCCACAGTAAATAGTCTCTCTCCACCTTTCTTGTGGGGTCCCTTCAGGTACTGAGGGGTCAGTAAGGTCACCCCAGAGCCTTCTCTTCTCCAGGATGGACAGTCCCAATTCTCTCATCCCATCCTCGTGGGAGAGGTGCTCCACCCCTCTAGGATTTACCTCCAGGTACAACTCCTCTGCAGGTTTCCTGCTTTCCTCTCACCTCACATACCCACTGTGGATTATAAATGAAAAAATACTAAATCCAAGACAAAGCAGTGATGACAAGGCCCAGCTCTACTGGAATAACAAATTCCTGTTCTGGCTGCAAGGTCAGCACATCTACGGGCTCTGGACTCTGCCAAGACAACACATGGATATCACAGGGACCCTGACACAGCCTGACAGAGACGTTTTCCTTACATCCTCTGCCAGGTCTCCTGTGTGCCAAAATATTCAACCACCGCCATCCCCATCCCTGGGAAAACACCCCCAGCTCTGCCTTACCCTAATCCATGGACGAGGTCGATCTGCAGGACAGAAAGCAGTAGCTCAGGTGACACCAACCAGCCCAGGTGCTTTTTATTTCAATTTTCCCATGCTCTGGAGTGGTACCTGATGGCTGCTGAGCCAAACCTGCAGAGCCTGGCGTTGGGAGCTGCGTTTGTGCTTCCTCAGAAAGCCAGCAGTTAATGGCATTCAGGCTGCCTCCAGAATCATGAAAATATCTTTATTAAGCATGTCAGGAAACGCAGCAAAATGCTGTGTCGAACAATTGGCCGTAGCAATGCTACTCAGCTCTGCAAAGCAAGTCTGGATCACATCTGATGTGCTACATAAAATATATGTCAGCATTTTCCTGGCAATAACAATAGAGCACTTGCTGAAAAAACCTTAACACGCTGCAAATAAAATATTTGGAAGTGTGGTCACTGCAGAGCTTAACACGCTCAGCTGGAGACTCACGTCTCAATCGCCTTAGAGGAGCGCTGAATAAGCCCAACTTTTTTAGGTATATTTAGATACAGTGTTGAGTCTGAGGGCTTCTTATATATTTCAGGTATAAAAGACATTTTTATTTGGCTCTATCTGTGCTTTCCTGCATATAGGCATATGACCTGAGGGGAAAAAAAAAGAGAAGATGAAAGCAAGAAAGTAAGGCCGGTGTAAGGAAGGAGGCACAGCACAGAAGTTTTTATGAGGCTTGAAAACTGTCAATGATCAGTCATGAAGGAACTCAGAAATATTAAAAAAGAGGTAGAATAATAAAGTATGCTGAGTTGGAAGGGACCCATTAGGATCATAGAGTCCAACTCCTGGCCCTGCACGGACACCCCAACAATCTCACCCTGAGGCTGAGAGCGTTGCCCAAACACTTCTTGAGCCGTGACCATTCTCTGGGGAGCCTGTTCCATGCCCAGCCACCTTCTGGGGGAAGAACCTTTTCCTAATATCCAACCTAAACCTCCCTTGGATGGTCTTATAAGGACAGGAGGGAAAGCACTAAATCGAGGAAATTAAAACAAAAGCAGAAACAAGCAAAAAATCCAAACAAACAAACAGACCAAAAAAAAAAAATCAAACAAACAGAGAACTCACTTTTAAAGGAGTTTTAGTATTGCCTGGGGTCTTAAAAGAGTACCAGCAGCCAGGAATGTACCCTCAGAGATTATTAAACATGTGATTTCTGCCGGGGACTCTGTCCATTTCGTGATTTTGTGATTATGAGTAAAAATCCATCTGGGCACAACAAAAATACAAGAACAAAATTCAACTTAAACCAAAAAGTCCCACACAGGCACTGACTGAACACTGCTTCAGATTAAATTCAGCATTCCTCACAAGTGAGGAAACTCCAAGACTTCCCAACGTTTCACACCGTACCATCCCAGGATCATCACGTACTCAGGGCTGGAGCACTTGGAAGAGGAAGGGCTGTGGACTGCATATCCCCAGCCCTGTGATGCTCTGAGAGGAGCAGGACTGGGCTGGTGGCTGTGCTGTGCTTCAGGTACCTTTGAAGAGACTGACACCAGCAGAAACAAAGCACTTTGCCTTTCTGTGAGTGCAGTCATCCCAGGAGAGCACTTCTGAAAGGTTTAGGAAGCCTTTTGATTAGAAGGGAAATTGGAAATCCTAGCTACAGATCCTAGCACATAATAGGCCAAAACCTGCTGTCACCAAAACTACCCATTTAATTTTTTTTCCACAGCTCTACCAGAAAACGAGTTACACAAAAAACAAGATTAAGGGGAAGGAAGAACAGAGAGGGCTGTGAGTGTGGTCTCCTCATCACCTCCACAGATGATCCCTGCTTCAGGTAATTCCAGCATTGTCCAAACCTACCACAGAGAAACCCCTATGCTCACCTATTTTATCTGTGATTTCTGCTTAGAGATGACATGACTGGGTGCTGATTTAGATGCATCTCGACACCTAACAAGGCTCCTGATCTTACAAGCAGTGCAAGCTGCCTTTCCCACCGTTTCTGGCCCTCATTCTTCCTTGAAAATCTGCAGCAGACAAGGATTCAGACCTAAGCCCAGCAGTTTAAATTAGTCATTGTCCCACTGAGGGATGGTGCCCACACGTTTGGTGGTGGAGGAGGTAAACATCACCAACATTCCTCTGCTATTGCTATTAAAAAAAAAAAAGGAAAAATCTCTAAGAAGTAGAAACTGGGCTGTTCTTGAGCCAGAACTGAGTGATCTCTCTCCCCAGGTCCTGTCTGCAGGGATTTGCAGCAGGGGACACAGGACTCACCCCACAAGGATGTTGGGACGTCCTTGTGCAAAGGAGAGCATGGATTCCAAACCTGGCTGTAGCATCCTGGGACATGCCAGGCCAGGTGAGGACAGCAGTGGGTTCCAGAGGCAGAGAAAAAAGGCTTGAGGAGGCAAAGCTTCACAGGAGCAGGAAGGTGGGGAGATCTGGCAGGCCCACTGCAAAGGCAAATGTGCTTTTCTTAGATTATTTAGGGTCTCCTCCTAAATCTTCCTTGGCCCTGCCTTGTCTAATGCTGGCCCTGCCAGAGACACTAATTTTCACTGCCCCATCTGTTTGGATTTGCTTACTTTCTAATTTATCCAACGCCTAGCTCCATGGTGGCTAAGCATTTTAATCACAGTGATTAACACACTGAGCAAGAACAAAACAAAAATGGTTAATCAAAGGCTATTAGCAGTGTTTGAATGTCTAGATGCCGTTTTACACATGAATGCTGGTTAACGATCATCTCCCCAGAACGTTCCCTGATTTATTCCTTCCCCTGCCAGCTCCACAGTTTGCCACCACCACGGCAGAGATTTTGACCCATTTGGCATCAGGAGAACACAACACTCTCCTGCAGGAAACACTCAGGCTTTTCAGGCTGCCTGAAGTGCTTCACACCACCAGCAATCTCCAGCAAGAGGAAATCCTCAGCTCCATCCCTCATCCAGTGGGATGGAGATGAAACCGACGATGCTTTGAACTCCCCGTGCCTCCAACATAAAGAGGATCCTTCCCAAATCGAGGAGGAAATGCCAAGAAATGTCATTATTAAATGCAAAATGTCTTAATCAGTGTTTTTCACGCTCAGGTATTATTTATGCACAAACACATGGAGTTGGGGACTAATAAAAGCCTGGGCTTGCTCCTACAACCCTGGGTGTTGTACTCACCACCCCAAAATTACTCCCAAAAAACAGAGCCAGTGCCCAACTGGGAATGAGAACTCCCGTGGGTGAAGGAATGTCTGTCCACAAAAAGGCTCTGGTTCAAGGATTGCTCACAGGGATACACAAGGAAGGGAAAAGATGCCCTAATACCTGGACAAAGCACTAATTTAGGAAGCCCAAACCTGTAAGAATGAGTTACGTGGGCAGGGAAAGTGTCTTATCTGTGTTTGTAAAGCCCTGTGTAAATTACCAGCCTTGCACAAACAGGATTTAAAACAAAAATACAAGTGCAGCAACAGGGTTTATGGCTTTAAATACATCTCCAGTGGTTTAGGCTGTGAGCAGAGCGCTGAATGGTTTATTTACGAGTCACGGCAGCTTCAAGTAAAGCAGAGCTGTAGGTTTGCTGGGTTTTTTTATAGTTAATACAAATAAAAGCAACCAAAAAAGTTTGGCCACTTTCAATTCTGCTGTCTTCAGCTGTTCCTTCTGTCACTGAGCTTTCTCTGATGCCCCTTTGGCCATGTAAGTTTTATTTTTCTTATAAAATAAGGCCCCACAGCTGCAGTACTGGGCTCTGGGTGGGTTTTGGGTTCAAAAGGCTCCAGTAAAAGCTGAGTGCTGGGTGAATCAGAGAAACATTAAGGTTGGAAAAGATCTGTAAGATCATTGATTCCAACAGTTAACCGTGGTAGCCATGATAACCAGAAAAGTTAGAAATGCTACAATCCCACAGCAGCACACACACATTCATCTCCCTTGGGATAACAAAGGTTTATTTGGTGCTGAACTGGAAGGAAATGAAATGAGCAGCACAAGGAATTACCCTTATTCTACTCAGGTTTTTACTTCCCTTTTCCAACCAATCATCAATCCAGGGATATTATCATTTGAGCTCAATCTTTCCTTCCTTAGAAGAGTATGTTTACAGCAAAATAGCAGGTTTGGGGGTATATCACTGATGAAACACCTATCCAAAGTCTCGGTGCTGTGCAAAAGAGAAGAGACATCTCAAGATGGACCTCAGTCAGCTCAGCCAAACCACGTCTCCAGTCACTTAAGTCCCTTAAAATAGCATTACCAGCCACAGGAAGCAATAACCATGCTGAATCTGCATATTAGTGACTTAAAAAGCCTGGCTGGTAGATCCTTACATTGCCCATCCCAGCTTTCCACCAGTTCTACTCCACTGTTGACTGTTTATTTATAATTTACTATCCAGGTGTCTCTGGGACAACTTAATACACTGTGATAGTCTCTCATCTCTTCCCTGCTAATGAAGGCAATAAATAACTACAGTAAGCATTCCAATCAATATTACACTCTGCTCACATCCCAGAGAACACGAGGTCTGTGGCCTGCAATCCTGCTGGAGATGGAAAGTCTCTCTGGGATCTGCTCAGTGCTCAGGCAGAGTAGGTGGATTAGCAGCACAGGGCTGGGGTCTGTGTGCTCCAAAGGGCTGGGAAGGCATCTGCAGCTCATGGTTTCACAGTTCAGGTGAGATACAAGAATGGTTTTAAACCAAAAGAGGGGAGATTTAAGTGAGATGATAGGAAAAAAGTTTTCCCTGCGAGGGTGGGGAGGCCCTGGCAGAGGCTGCCCAGAGAAGCTGTGGCTGCCCATGGATCCCTGGAAGTGTCTAAGGCCAGGTTGGATGGGGCTTGGAGCAACCTGGGCTAGTGGGAGGTGTCCCTGCCCACAGCAGGGGGTAGAATGGGATGAGGTCTGACATCCCTTCCATCCCAAATCACTCCATGATTGTTTGAAGAGACATCCAAGTTTTATGCACTGAGTAACCTCTGTGAACAATGCTAAAGATCCATTTTTAATTTAATGGTAAAATGCCATTAACTGCATGACATGAACAGGTTGCAGCTACTTGGAATTTTCCTTCCTACAATGCAGAATCACAGAAAACTCTCATGATCCTGAATTCAACTGCTTTTTCGTTTCGTCTTCTGCTCAGGAGAACTTCACACAAGATTTCACACTGCCTCTTGTTGAAGCAATGATATTCCTCAATTCATCCACCAGCTCTTCACCTTCTCCCTGAGCCTCTCCTGCACTGCCAGCTCCAAGGCATGAACCAAACCACGTTAGCCAGAGGCTGAAATCAGACACGAGCTGTTCTCTTCAAACCATCCCCTCTGAGATCAGTCATTATTACACCCCTTGCCAGCCTCCCAGGAAGTATTTAGCCAACTTATCTCCTTGCAACACCCACTCTCCCTTCTCAGTGCTTGCCCCCTTCCAGGATTTTTCTTCAAATCCCGCTGTACATCTCAGAGCCGGGATCACAACCTGCTGCAGAGAAATCTGTGGGGACCAATTCTCCCCAGAGCCTGTGGGGAGTTACTCCAGCTGGTAAAAGATGACAAAAAGGAGAGAAACCACAGCTAATGACTCATCTCAGAGAGTAACTTTGCTGCTGAAGCTGTTCTTGGTGTAAAATCACCTCTGTTCATCAGCACGAGCATCCCACGTGGGACACGGGATTTGATCTGAAGGGGGTCCTGTTTTCCTTGGGTTTCCCTCCTCTTCACAGGTGCTCAGCTCTCTGTGTACTGGCTGTAGAGAGCACAGGCATTTTTAAAATGCAATTTTACCTTCTAGAAAAGTGTCCCTGCCCATGGCAGAGGAACTAGAGGAGATTTAAGGTCCCTTCCAACCCAAACCATCCCAGGATTCTATGATTCTATAAAATCTTTCTCACTAAAACACCCTTTGACTGCAGAGTAAATAACACATTCACACTAAAAACTCTGACAGCACAAGAGTATTTTCTCTATACATATTCCCAAAGTCCAATACACACAAAACATAATTACCCAGTAAAAATATCATTGAATCCAACTGTCAACACTGACACCACACTGGAGCTGGAAAACTGACTTTGGAATTTTCAGTACCTTGCTGCACTTAAAAATAAAGAGTATCCACAACTAATCTATGGAAAGGTTTTTGTTGCACTGGTATTTTCTCTCTCTGCACGGGGCAGAAACTCACCCCACTGGTTTCAGTTCTTCAGGATAACTTACTACGTGTAAATCTCAAGTAATCCCTATTCCGCTGAGGAATCTGCATGAAAACAAAACAAACAAACAAAAAGCCCCAAATAAAACAATGGTAATTGTCCCACTCTCAATATTTGCAGGAAAACAGTTTCAAGCCCTCAGAATTCACAGAAACACAGAATGGTTTGGGTTAAAAGGGACCTTGAAAACCATCCAGATCCAACACCCCGCCATAAGCAGGGAACATTCCACTAGAAGATCCTTTTGTGGGAATCTCCCTAACGAAAACAGCAAGGAGACACCAAGCAAAGCAAAATTAAAAAAAAAAACCTAAAGAAAATTTTGCCAAACTCCAAAACCCCTCAAAGGACTAAAGCATCCATCATGGGCTATTAAACACACACCACCTCCTGCTCAGGAACTTCTAAAGCCACAAATGCCGGATGAAGGCACGAAAACCTGGAGGAAAATCAGGACGTACCTGCCCGGATCCAACACCTTTTCCTGGGCCAGCTGTGCTCTTTTCTGTTCGCCATCAGAAAGAAGATAATGAGCTGCACGGTGCTTTGGCCTGACATCTCTGAAGGTACTTTCCTATACTGCCAGAAAGGCTTTCAAGCATTGTGAACTGTTTTCAGTAACTGGTAGAGTTCAAAAAAAAAAAAAAGAAAAAAAAAAAAGAAAGGTATTTTATGCTTAAATCAGAACTACTTTAAAAACACCAAACTTTGCTGCTGCTTTGTGGTTCCTTCTTTTAATTCCAGCAGTTATTACGGATCACAGGGAGCTGTGCACAAAAGCTGGTTATCCCTGTCACCCTGAACCGTTCAGGACATGGAGTTACTTCTTTAATTCACCAAAGGCACGATGGAACAACTGCAGGACACCCCAGGAAGGGCCCCCATCAAAGGCAGAGCAGAGCTGGGTCAGGAAGGATGGCGGAGCAAACAGCCTCATTTAGATAATCCCAATGGTTTGACCCAAAGAGATACAACTTTATCAGGCAACAGAACTCCTGTGGGGGGGAATAAAGAGCATGAGATCATAAACTGACAAAAGCTGACTCTGCTGACTGAATCCAGAGGTTCAGATGTATCTGACGCTTCGCTGCTGTGGCTGAATGGGAGAGTGAGTAGAGGAAAGTAACGGCTACACCACAGAACTGGGTAAAAAGCCTCTTTAAGGCGGGAATTCCTTTTTCTAATTCTATTCCTATGATTAGAAAGTGTAATAAATATCCTTTAATGGGCAAATAATTTCAGTGTTATCACTGGAATCATCGGGCAAAGGATGTGAGAGCAAATTTTATGTCTGGGATGGTGAATTTTCTTGGTCGTTCCCTGCTCCTGTGAAGAAGCTTTTCTGAAATCCAGTAACAGCACTTTCAGTGAAACCAGCCTTAGTTTGCCAGGCTTTTAAGTTGCATTTCTGTTATGAACCTTGTCTTTTATTAAAAAGCCAAAGGTACCCAAGCTCTAAAACTTGCTGAGGTAACCCCAGCAGATGATGCTTGAAGGGCAGGGAGAGTCAGCCTGGGACAGGTATCACCTTTCTTAGGTGATACAAGAAAATTGACATGGATCAAAGGAAACTCTGAAACCTGAACTACCTGACAGGAGGGGGTTGGTTTTTTCTCCCACGTAACAAGTGACAGGACGACAGGAAATGGCCTCAAACTGCACCAGGGGAGGTTCAGGCTGGACATCAGGAAGAATTTCTTCCCTGAAAGGATGGTCAGGCATTGGAAGGGGCTGCCCAAGGAGGTGTTGGAGTCCCCATCCCTAGAGGTGTCCAAGGAAAGACTGGACGTGACACTCAGTGCTCTGGGCTGGGTGACAAGGTGGGGATTGGTCACAGGTTGGTCTTGGAGGTCTTTTCCAACCCTAATGATTCCATTATTCAGTAATTCTATGAAAAGTTGAACACACTCCCACAGAAGGAAAAGGGTAAAGAGCGGAAAACAGACGAGGGGCAGTGCCAAGGGAGGAGGACAGGACACTCCTCATCTCAGAGCTCTTGACAGATATCAGAGTCCCACCTGCCTCACAAACTTGCACTTAGAGTTAACACAGATTTAGTGTCCTATTGAAAGGTTTCCTCTTGGAAAAGGGACTGGAAGAAAAGTAAGTATCTTTAAAGGTGTCTGATTGGTAAAAATCTCCAGTTTTTTGATGGTGAAATTGCTCCTAAGAATGCAGACTCCTATTCTGAGTGACTAACAGATGTTTTCACTGAGGATTTAGGACCGGAAGAATACAAATGCACTGATAATGGCAGCCTAATGAAGCTTAAGTCCTCAGTTAATTCACACAACCAATTAATACTATATCCAGTGGAAAGTGGGAGCAAAGCAAGGACCCTTTTGCTGACTGTAAGGAACAGTGCTAGGCAAAATATCCACTCTAAATATCATGGAATCATGGAATGGTTTGGGTTGGAAGGGAACTTACGTGCATTTTCATTCCAAATTAGGGCTGTGGTCTTTCATGAGCCTCACAGCAGCACACAAGGACCCAGCACTGAGTCCCAACCAGGCACAATTCCCCAATCCCAGCCTGGCTCCTCGAGCAGTCAGGACCCTTGTTTAAGCTTTCCGTTCCAGTGACACCCACATTCCAAGTGGGAATCGGCTCTAAATAATGATTTTTTAATTAGCACATCCTCATCCATCAATTCCGACTTAAAATTCTTCAGCAGAATTATTCCAAAACAAATATTCCAAAATAAAGTGTGATTTCCTCACCATTTCCCCCAAAACGCAGTTTCAGAATGGCAAAAACAATTCATTCAAAGTAAATGAAGGAGTGTGACCCTCTCAGTGTTTCAGACACCTTTGTCAGGAGTGCTGCTTCACAAATAAATCCCCTAATCCCCTGAAAAAAAGGGGGAAATAATCCAGTTCCAGGCAAAGAAGTTGGCAAAGCCACCAGAAATTCAACTTAACCCCTGAATTCAAACTCCCCGCTGCAGTTACGCCACTCCCGACAACTGTAGGAAATTGGAAAAATTGTCATTTTTTCTCTCTGAGAAAATACTTAAATATCAACAAGAAAAATAAGAGAGTTAGAAATAATTTGCCCTCACTGCTAAAAAATTGGTCACTTCCCAGGAATCGCAGAGAGCCGGTTCCCAGTGAAAGGAGCAGCAGGGAATTACAGGGAGATCTGTGTGTTCATACAGGGAGATCTGTGTGTTCAAACAGAAAATTCAGTGGTTCGTTGCAGGCAGAGCTTGATCACAACCAAAAAAAATAATGAGACCCTTTAACGAAGCTCTAATTGTGCAAGAAGCCATACCAGGGGGAAAAGAAACAGCAAAACCCCAAATGTTTTGATAAATGGGATTATTAAACTCCAGAGCAGTAAAACAAAGACTAAGAACACAAATGGTAATAAAGCATCATTAAAGATGCTGTTTTGAAGCACTGCTGAAGCACAGGTAAATGTCAGGTGACCCAGGCAGAGTTTTAGTACTCAAAAGCAGTGTTTAATCTGGTTTTTTGCTCTCCTGAATTTCCAGATGGAAGATATTCCCCTTACTTAGCGATTATTTTTATTTTCCTATGAGGATATGTGGGTTTTTTCAGCCCCTTCTAAGACATGGGGCACTGTGAGACAGGACCAAGCACTAAGACCAACCCTACAGGAGTCATTTGTCCCTTGTGCTCACTGCTTGAGAAACAGATTTTAAACTGGGCTTTGCATCCCCATCAGAGAAGCCGCACCAGTTTCAGAGCAAGCCAAGGAAATGCTGGACAGTATCTGAATTTAGGGATGCCAAGATTTTCCCACAATAAAACTGAGGCAGATCAACCATAATTTTTTGCAAAATTATAAATGACACCTGAAGTCCTGGCTGGCCTCACCTACTGAGGGATGATTAAGCTGCAAATCTACAATTACTTCTAATCTTAAATAACTGATAGGATTTGAACTCCCAACATACAGTAGCTCGGATGTGATATTACTGGGAGCTTTTTGAAGCCAATCAATAACTATTAAAGCTGGATCCCATCAGCTACCACCAGGTATTAGCCACTTTCTCAATATTTCAAGGATTCAGTTATTCTTAGCTACAGTTAAAGTAGTAAAATGAAGTGGTCTCATACTGACACTGCGATAAATACGAGATTAAATATAGAACAAATTTATTACTCCCCGAAGTCCTACCGAGTGTCCTGATTTTTTTCTTTTTTGTTTTTTTTTTTCTCTATCCACAACAATCTGGTTTACTTTGATGTTTTATTATCCCAGATCTAAAGCTAACGATTGAAAAGCAAAGCCTGCGCTGGTTCAAAGAACCCAACCCCAGCCACGCCGGGGGAAGGGAACAAATTCCAAAGGGAAGGTGCAGCCGGTGGAGCCGACCCTGTGACAGCCGTCATGCCCCACTTAGAGCAAGTGGCACTCACAGGCGAGTGATTTGTGACACTGAGCGTGTGTGACACGGCGCAGCACCCCTGGAGTGCCTTGGGCTGCCAGAGGATCGTGCCTGCAGGAGCCGACTTTTCCTAACACCCCGCGCTTTGAAGAAAGCGGAATAATCAACCCATTTTTAAAGCACTGGTTTGAAGGGCTCCGAGGAGTTTTAAAGGAAAGCAATTAATTACTTGGCTCGCTTTAAAAATAAATTAACCCACAAATTAGAGTTGGGATGGGTCTGGGCGATGATGGGTGACCCAAGAAGTGCACGTTTTTGGCTCGCTGCACGTCCTGAGCTCCCAAGGATGACCCCAGTTTAACCCCACCGGGTCCTCCCTGCAGAGCAAAGCACTCTGGAAAACTGCAGGAGCAATGAACCACGTCCTCCTCCACCAGCACCCGAGCAGGATGAGTCCACAAGGACACAAGCGTTTGGGTTTCAGCTAAATTCCCTGGAAGTGTTCAAGGGAATGAACATCCATCAGGCTGGATGGGGCTTGGAGCAACCTGGGATAGTGGAAGGTGCCCCTGCCCATGGCAGGGGACTGGAACTGGATGAGCTTTAAGGTCCCTTCCAACCCAAATCACTCTGTCATTCCATGATTTATGACATGTCTTGGCATTTCTCCGTTCTCTTGACCTGGGATTCACCCCTAAGCATCCATTCTAAAGTAGCCCACGGAATATAACTCTCCCAAAGGTGATAGAGACAATCTAATCCAATGAAGGGATCTGCACACACAGGAGTTATAAAATAAATTTAGTCCCAAACAGGTAAACCTGATGGCCATGTCCAAAAGCTAGAAGTGGATTTTACTGGAGATTCTGATAGGCTGGATACACCTTCATCAGCTTGGAAAAACAAGCCCATACTCTCATAAGAAAATAAAAATTAACCTTAAGTAATAGGAATATTTTCCTTCCAATGTGTTGCATCCTTCTGGGCTCCTCCTTGTCTATTAGGCTGTTTCCTTCAAGGCTCAACCACCACAGGATCATCCCTGGGACCTACAAGTCCTCACCTCCAGCAGCATCACCAGAACCATTCCCAGCTGGCATCTTGGAGGCAACCACCCCCTCCCAAAAGCCAAGAAGGCTTAACACAACACAAACAGCCACACTGTGCCAGCCCACCTCAGGGCCAGAGGACAAATTCTGCCACTATCGAGCTCCCAAGAGGAGATGTGGCCACTGAGGATGAGATCCTGGCAAGTGAGATGAAGAGGGCTCTAACCTTGATCAGCGCACATGGTTGGATTTTGAGATGGAAACACGAAAGGGGAAAGGTGTCTCTGTCCATGGCAAGGGGGTGGAATGAGATGATCTTTACGGTCCCTTCCAGCCTAAACCATTCTGAGATTCTCTGAAGGGCTCAGCTATCATCCCAAAGCGAGCTGCATCACATTTGGGGCTGGAGCCTTTCCCGGCGTCAGTGGCACGATGCATTTACGTCAGCGTGTGACAACAGGCCCGGAGTGACAAGGACTAAGGTAAGATTAAGCATTCAGGAGCAAAGCATGTCCTTCACTAAAACAAGGGCGCTGAAGCCTTATCGCGCTGCCTTTCGGCACAGCCACGTGCCTGGGCTCAGCCTCCACCACCAGCTCCGGCCCCGGGTTGGATGCACATGACTTGGCAAGGCACTGCTGCAGCTTTTCCCAAGGAAACCATTCCTTCCCCAGCCCAGCTATAACAAACGCTGGGAAATAAAGCCCCGAGACAACCTCCCGCTGCATCGCCGACGTGTCGGCGTGACAGACTCTGTGGTGACTTCACACCCCAACGTGAGTGCCTTCCCTGCATCCGTGAGTCTTCCACAAGGGAGGAACTGATGGATTTCTGCAGCCGGTGGTGCTCGGAGAGCCGTCGGTGCACACTGTTCCAAATTATTTCCATTTCTAATTAATATTCATAAACGAGCCACAATACTGCGCCTTCCATCAGCCGTCACACACCACCCACGCTAGATGAAAGGACAACTACATGAGATAAGCAGTTTATTGGATCAAAAGTCCCCTTTAGATGAGGAGACAGCTCCTGCAGCAGCCTCCAACTGATAGCATCCCATCACATGGAGGGAGTATCAGCAAATCTCCCTCTTTAAACCCGAGATTCAGCACACGGAATGCACAACGCAATTATTATGTTAATTTAGCTGCATTTTGCTGCCTGCTTGAGGCTTGAGCTGGAGGGAGGAACTTCAGTTTGAAGAGCTGCCGCTGAAAATGGCTACTTCAAAAAACTCAATTGACACCCAATTATATCTTCAGCATTTCGAGTTTAATCCCCTGGTGTCCCCGTTGTCAGCACTGCTGCCTCACCTGGCTGGTTCTGGGCAGGGACTTTGCCCTTCAGCTTCTGCCTTTACCTGCCATCTACATCTTGCTCCAGCAGGATCCTGAAGGAGCTGTCCTCCTCCCCAAACTCAGTTTAGGTGGAGGATCTCATCTGCTTGCACAGAACATGGCCTGTGAATAACAGCTGTTGTCCACTTGTCTACTACCCCTGCATGGACAAGAAATTAATCAATAAGACACCTGACATTCACGTCAAGCCCATGTAGGATGACAGAAAGCACTGAGTCTGTAACATCACATTCCACCCTCTCCACTGATGGGAAACAAGTGTTTCCCAGCTTTGAACTGAAAAAGAGCAGGGTTAAATTGTGTATTAGGAATAAATTAGGGTGCTGAGGCCCTGGCACAGGCTGCCCAGAGAAGCTGTGGCTGCTCCTGGATCCCTGGAAGTGTCCAAGGCCAGGCTGGACGGGGCTTGGAGCAACCTGGGATAGTGGAAGGTGTCCCTGCCCATGGCAGGAGGTGGAATAAGATGATCCTTAGGATCCCTTCCAACCCAAACCATCTCAGGATTCTATGATTAAAAGGAGCAGAGGAAGGTGCATTGCCCACCGCTCTCCAGAGCTGTTCTACTGCTCATCTATGAGGGACCCAAACAGTCTGCCCAAGAAAAAGCATATTTACACCCCTTGCCAGAGAGGGAAAGTATAAATATTTCCAAAGCTTTATGAAGGCTGGTACTTACAGTCATGCTTTGAAAGGGAAAGAATAAAGCAAAATATTCAATTAGAAAAAATTACTATAATTGCAGGTTCTATTTTATCCCTCCATTAAAGCAATAAAGTGCCTCGAAATATTGCTGAGCTGGGATACAGAGCTTAGTTCTACTTAACATATTAAAATAGATCCAGGGGGGCTAATTTAATTTAGATCTGCATGAGGGTCTTCTCTCCTCCCTGGCCCCTACAGTCTCCCCCTATACTTCCAGCTGGATATCCATGCATGCTTCTCCCCATTCCAAGGGCTGGACATAAATTCTGACATGTGCCACACACCTCTGGAGCCAGAGGACATCAAGCACATCCATGCACAGCTCCACACACACAGATTCCCAGTTTAAACCATGTTTGCCTGCCCCTCAAAGCTCTGATGTCTGAGTATTTGATTTTCTGTTGGGGGAAAACATCCAATTCGTGCTCTCTGAACATCAAACAGAATCCTCTTGGAAATGTAGAATCATCCCATTTTGCTCTAATAGCACATAAATCCCATGGGAAGGGATTTGCTGTTGAAAGTCACTGAGCAAGCAACTGCTGAGGCTGAAGAAGGGGCTCTTCCTCCTAGCCCTGGCTCTCTCCATGCTTTCCCCACACTACAGTGCCACGAGCTGCAGTTTTCCCAATATAACCTCGCTCTTCCCTGTGACAGAAGATAAGTGAATCTTATTTTAGGGAGCTCTTCATCCTTTTAATTAAACAAATTAATATCACTTCTCCGTATCTCATAGCCTCCATTATCTTTTGTGAACTCCTACAATTCTGTTGTAAAGATATATTGAAAAAGCGCTAATTGAGATAATCTCTGGAATTCAAGAGTTGCTGTATTTTTAGCCATGTTTTAAAACTATTTTCCCTTTGTTTCTGGAATGCCTCCCATCCTTCCTCCCATGCCAGACTGTTTACATTATTTAAATGCCTTCTGCTTATACCACTCTTAACAATTTTTACTTCAACAACATCGGCCTCCGTTGCTCTTTTTTCCCTTGCTTAGACATAACTGGGATGAATTCCAATCCCAAACTCAAAACCACTCCTGGTGCTTTACTGCTGTCTTCTGTGTTAGTAGCTCAGGGAAAGTATTCCTGCCAGTCCTGTCATCCAGGGCTGCCTGTGTGGGGGATCCAAGCATGGGGAGTTAAACTGATCTTTTTTTACAAGAGAAAATGGGAGAATGGTGATTTTCCCAGAGACTGGAACTCTTCAAACTCACAGGGATACTTGACATGTCCCTGTTTTAGGAGCTTATCCTGAACCACCCCACTGAAAGGAGCTCATCTCTCCTGGATTTTTGTGGACAGTTGTGAAGCCCAGTGTCCGTCAAAGAAGCAAAACATGATCCTGCTCCCTTGCCCCTACAGAAAACCCCACAGAACCTCATGAGCTGAGGGAGGTTCTGGCAGCTGGACATGATCCTCCCTCACTCAGGTTTGGGTTCTTCCCACAGGTTTAATTAGGAAAGTGATAAAGGCAGCTCCAGATGCCAGAGCCTTTTGCATCGTGGCTCCTGAGGAGTTTTTAATAAGAGTTCTGCCAACGTGGTGAGGGTTTTATGGGAAACTTCTCCCACATCAAGCAGACCCGTGAAGGTAGAAAAGGTGATGTAGCTCAGCAGCTGACAGAGATTTCCAGCGTGAGCTCAGCCCTCTGCAGTGTCCATTTAAACCTGTTCACAACAGGCTTAGTTTTCCTAGTGCCCATTCAGAGACCATCTACAGAGCACTGAGGCAGCATTTAGGATAGATTCCTGTCTTAGTCCTACTTCCCATGGGGTTTTGGGACAGGGAGAAGATGCCTGTTCCCTCAACCCATCCTGTACAAAGGGGGGTACTTAAAGGGGGTGTATAAAAAAGAGGCAGAGTGACTTTTTGCATGGACAGATAATGACTGGACAAACAGGACAGGTTTTAAACCAAGAGGAGAGATTTAGGTGGGATATTGGGAAGGAATTCTTTCCTGTGAGGGTGGTGAGGCCCTGGCACAGGGTGCACAGAGAAGCTGGGGCTGCCCCTGGATCCCTGGAAGTGTCCAAGGCCAGGCTGGACGGGGCTTGGAGCAACGTGGGATAGTGGAAGGTGTCCCTGCTCATGGCAGGGGGGGAATGGGGTGGGCTTTAATGTCTCTACCAACCCAAACTATTCTGTGACATGATTCTGTTCTATGATAACACAGGGATATTTCTTTGGGATGCCAAAATCCTGCTGCAGGTAAACCAAATCGGAGCAGAGCAGAGGAAGAGGAGGTCACAATAAAGGCTCTGGGCTTGAACACAGAAGGTTTCAACAAAGCTGCCAATTCTGCAAAAGCTCTTCTGTGCAGCTGAAGTCACTTAAGGACAGACTGTGAATATTTCATAGGCGAACTTGAGATCTCACAGATTTCCGAAGGAAGGAGACGTGAGGAGCAGCACAGTCTTCATCTCCCATTATCGTTTTGGGGACACATTTGAGATGGACTTTTGCTCTATTTTTTTGTCTCTTGGCCAAGATTTGATTTTGTACGTGGTTCAGGACATGGAAGTGAGGAATAAAACACCCATTTATACTGAAATAACAAAAGTCCATCAGTGAAATGTGTCCAGGGATGGACAAATAGCAACTCCTGAGACTCCTCCACTGTAAAAGTGGTTCCTCCACTACAGCAGTTCCATATAACCAAACACAGGCTGAAACTGGAATTACAGGGTGGTAGGAAATGTAAATCCCAAGTGCAGAGAGTGGCAAAAAAATATAAAAGTAAAAATCCATCCATGGAGAGATGCAATGGGCTGCTCCTGGGACACAGCCAAATGCTCAGTCCCACAATCCAGAAGATTTTGGGAGCATCCTTGACACTGCAGCCCAAGGACATGGGATGTGCCTAATGTTCTGCCCTGCAAAGATCGAGCAATTCTGCTCCACGGAGTTCAAAACACAACGTGTTCCTCCCTCCATCAGACTGCTGCTAGGTTGGAGGATTTTCTAAAGACCCTCCTCCCCTGGAAAGCTCTTTCCCCATTTTCTTGGGATCCTGTTTGGAAAAGCATCTCAGTGCCCTAAAGCATCACAGTAGACTTGGCCATCATTCTGAATCCCAGCACATCAGAAGAAGGTGGGTCAATGAAGTGACAATATTTGGCACATGTTCTTTGCTTATGCCTTTAATTACAATTTAATTTTCTCTCTAGAAAAGAAGCCTTACTCTGACTCACAATTCCTCCTGCCTAAAAGCTTCCAGGTGTTAAAACACTGCCTTGTACAACTGCTGATTTTCACTACAGTCAGGTGCTAAAAATCAAGTCAGGATTCAAGGGAAATAAAGCCAAATGAGTACAGAGTGAAGTTGTGTGAGGGATCCAGACTTCTCCACAGGCTCACCTTCGTTCCCTAAGCAAAATTACACATTTGACATCCCATTTCTGCTCCTTGCAGTCTCAAGGCAGCACAAGCAGCTCTCCTCCAAAGAGATGCTTTATCACCATCAGTTCTCCCTCCATCCTTTTCATTAAAAGAAATGCTCCCTGAATAACCTACATTTGTTCGGAGAGGAGAACCACTGCAAGGAATAAAGCTGGCTCAGTGCAGCTGAAAGCAAAATGGAAGTGTCTGGAAAGGTGGAAAATACAGTTTGGAATTTTAATACACAAGAAATGGTGAGCCATCGTTCCTCCTCCCCTTGGCACCCTGCCTCCCCTCCACCAGGAAAGGCACTGCCAGGTTGGCATTAGGGATAAAGCCATAGGGAGAGTGGGAAAAAAACCAAACCAGCTGTTTCTCCTGGAGTTCAGCCTGAACAACTGAAAAGGGATGTTGTGGTCAAGGACCATGTGGGTGGGAACATTTAGAAAAGCAGCCTGCAACCCAACTTCAAAGCAGTTGGGTTCCCTTCCAGTTTTTGGACGCCTGGAGCTGCTGTCCCAAAAATACGTTGTAATGGTGTCTTCACCTTGAAAGCCATGGAAACTTTATTCTGGTTCCAGTAAGAACTAAGTCAGGTCACCCAAGTAGTTCTGCTTCTCTTTCCTCCCCCCCCAGAAACCAGGGCAGGGGGGTGATGAGCTGCTGTCACTGCCTGACCACAGGGCACCACACGGCTCTTCCTCAACAGCATCCAAGAGCAAACCAAACTCCAGTTTCTCCTCCAAATCCCACTCCCCCACCTGCCCAAGCCATGCTGTCTCTGCCAAAAATCCAGGTCGCATGGGAAAGGGAGTTCCCAGCAGGTCAGGGCAGGATATTATTGCTCCCAAGGAAAGGTTTGGAGAAATCTCTGCCCTCCCAAGGCTGGCCCAGCAGATCCACTCCAACATCTGTGGTTGGACCCCCTCTAGTGGGAACCACTCAACAAGACACGGAGCGTCATCACCACCCGCCACCCATGGAGACCCCACTCAAGGGATAAAGCCCTTTTTCCATCATTGTTATGATCATTATTATTATTTCCACTCTCTCACAACATACGTGCTCTGTAGATGTCGTTGGACCTCTACACCCACAGCCCAGCACTTCCTTACAAAGATCCTGCAGAAATGGGGGTGGAATGGGTAAGTTTTTTGGAAAGGAGAACAACCTTGCTGGAAAAAAATATAAAAAGTTATACCCCAGACCTGATTTTGTAGGGAGAACATATTTATCATCTATCCCAGAATGTCTTCCCTCTGCCAACTTGTCAAAAGCTGACAAAACTCCATACTATAAAAGCAAGCTGTTAAAACTTGGCTAAAAGGAAAAACTCAGCTGCCAGACAAGCTAACCAGAGAAAGCTGAAAAAAATATTCCAACGTGCCAGGGAAGGCAGTAAATTTACAGAAAGGCTCTACAGAGCTGAACATCCCAAACCAAGACAAGGAGGCAGCATTAGGTCAACAGCTTCTTGTTCATCTGCTGTTTGACAAGCAGGTGGCTCCCACTTTGAGGGATTTGGGCAGAGAACTTCAGAGTTGTAGCTGCCTGTATTTCTAAACTATCCAAAATAATGTGTTTCTAACTCACAAAGTTCATCCCAGACAGAGTATTTTAGGAGAGCCTGAACCCACTCAACACAAAGTCATTAAATGCCACATACTCCATTTAAACCCATTGATTCATCCTTCCACCTCCAAAGATGAACAGCTCACAGATTTGGTCTTTCCACTAATAAAAAAGATGCCAACTCTCTGCCTAAATGTTAGGAATTTCTCACCATGTACATACACAAGACAATTTTTAATGTCACAACAGTGACAAGGGTTGTTGTGGTTTGCTGGGGTTTCTGGTACAGAATGTTTTTCTCCTAGATCTGTATTCAAATCTGTCTTAATAACAAACCCCATAAATAGAGCACATTCATGTCCCAAAACTCACCATCACTGACAGTTTAACAGACACAGAGAGATTTCCAGCTGGTCAGCATTCATCTTAGCTCAGCTCCACATCCCGTTAATCCAATGGAATCCAATAATGTTTGCTTTAATAGCACAGCACAACGCGAGGGATCGGACTTTCCACTCCAAATCCCGTATTCCAGGGCAGCACCCATGACCCAGTAACCCACTTCCAGCAGAGGTTAAGGAAAGGTACATCAGACAGGGAAGTTCACTCCTGTCATTCATACAGCCTGTGCAACTACTCAAGATACCAAAACTTCTACTTCTCCCAAAATTACACAGCTGAACAGATCCAGCAAAAGCAACAGCCCGGTCCTCATCCTGTTTCCAGCAAAACCACAGCATCCCTCCTCAAGGAACAGCCCTTGGCAGCTTGCACTGCAGCACCTCTATAATGATCATAACGTGCCCCAGCTGGCATCCTTCACTTTTTGGATAGTCTGGATGAATTGTTCAGGTCCTCAAGACAATCTAAGATTTGAGAGGAAAGGTGAAGATTGTAGATTTATGAAGGTAAAAATCCTGGGAGCTGAGCTTTATTGGTGGGAATGGCAGTGGAGATCAGACTACTGGAATCCATTTGAGATCAGACTACTTCCAGCAAGAATTCAAAATATATATATATATGTATACACACACACATATGTTTTTACTATTTTTCCAACAGCTACTATAGACAGACAGTATTAACACATCCTTCAGATCCCAGCTGAACTAAAAAAACCACAAAAACCCCAGGAATATCACTAAGCCCCCCCTCAGCACTCGCACTGCCCCCTCAGCCCTCCTGCCTGGTCACGATCCACCCTCTGAATACGACACAAACAGCAGACAAAGCCCCCACCCAGACTGCTCCAAAACAAGCCCTTTCTCCCACAATCCTGACAAAATGAAGAGACAGCCTTGCTAAAATAAGATCCCGATGTATATTTATATTTCTGCCATAAAATGCTATTTATTCACTATCTTATTGGCGAGTCTTCTCAGTATTTACGAGAAGAAGCCGCCACAGGAATTGTGTCATCCCTCAAAATCCAAACGCAGATTTACCTAACGTATTCAGGACGAGAATTCCTGTACTACTCCAACCTGCCTCCTCCAATTCTCCACGATTTCGCTCCCAGCTGCTGAGCAACACCCACGACATCCCCTACGTAAGGTACGATCCCGATTACGCTCCATGCAGCGGCAGCGCGGATCCGTGATCCCGCAGGAAACCAGGCTCGGAGCATTACTGAACTTATGCTGTCCTAGGTTTTCCTCCTCTGTCCCCACGCCTGAACTTCTCCCCAGCACGCAGTGATTGCGCTCCAGGTAAAGGCAGCCAAACCAGCACGTTCCAGTATTAGTCCCATCACCGCATCCAAGATTAATTTTAATGGCTTTGGCAATAGCTGTAGTGGGAATGCAAAAAGACACCCTCGTGGAGGCTGCTCCACAGATCCCAGGAAGTTAATTCTGGCTCTGGTCAGATATTGAGAGTCGGCTCCAGGCTGTCCAGCGTGCCTTAGAGAGCGGGAGCTGGGCGCTGGTGGGATTAAAGATCAACAGGAGAGAAAGCTCCCTGATTTCACCTAACACGATCTGGGCTGCAGCGCTCCTTGTCATTCTCCTTTGGAATTCCCAGCCCTGCACAACCTCAGAAGAAAAGGGTTTTTCTCTGCATTAGCACAGCAGGGAAAAGTCTGGGCAACTTGAGCTTTGCTTCTTCCTATTACCCAAAAATCAGCCCCCCATACACACCCTCTCTGTCCCTGCCGGCATCACTTCGGCATCCCCCTCCCCACGTGCTCACTCGAGCGTGCCATGGCACGGGGTGTTTGTGCACAGCTAAAACACCAACATTTCTTCTGCTTGACTCCAAGAAAGGAAAAATCCAACTTGCCAGAGGAGCATCTGCATTGAGAACTGCTTTTGCTGATGGGATCAGCACTTGGGAGTACCAGGGGAAGCAGCAGAAAGGGTCGCAGACCAATTCATCATCCTCGCACGCACCACCTGCAGACATCCCCCTCCCGCCACCCCCCAGCCCAAATCTCGGCCGTAAAAAACTCATAAAAATAGAATAAACCCCCAAGCAGAAGTTGAGAACAAATGTGCTTTGAACGCTGCACAAATGACATTGAAGACGCAGAAGAAATATGTATTTGCTGTTGCACTGCACGATTGCATGGGCTTATTTCCTACGTACACATCTCACGCACCCTTCCCACGCAGATCCCCTCCCCTCCACCCCCGCGGCTTCTTCAAAAAAAATTGGGAAAATAAAAATCTTTGATCTCTAAGGATTATTTTAAAAGCTACAAACGCCAACCGACCCCCATCTGGAGCCTCTTCCCTACAGCCTGACCCATCCATGGGTTGGAGGGGGTGCATCCACTGCCCTGTGACACAACCCAGAGTCATTCCTCTGCCCCCACCCCAAATCTCACACCCCTTCCACGTTACCAACCCGCGCCCCAGCTCAGAAGATGCTGGGCCACGCCGGGTCTTTACAGCTGTCCTTACACCACCTCTTTCCGTAAGCCCGACATCTCTGTGGCACTGTTTGCATCCACAGGCTTTCATCCTGGAGAATCCCTCCCTGCCTCCTCCCACCTCTCTTTTTGGGAAGGATAACGTAATTTCCAGCTCGCGCTGGAGGATGCTTTTTTATTCCTGCCGAGCCCGAGGTCACTTCCCCGACCCGTCCTCCGGCCAGCGTCTCCTCCACCCTAGGACCTCTCCCTCTGGAAGGGAACAGCCCCTCATCCCTGACCTTCAGCCTCACACTGGCAGCCCCACCACCGCCATCCCCACCGAGGTGGTTTCTCCTTTCTCCAAAGCCACTGCCGAGGCATCACGCTGCGTTTTTCCACTCCCACCACCCGCTCCTTCGGTTCAGGGGGAGTCAGCGAGCCGGCAGCTCCCGCTCCTGCTCCGCTGGCTGGGGAGAGGCTCTCAGGGATGGATGAGACCCCCATCCCCTCATCCCTGCGGGATCCATGCCAGGACATCAGCCCTCTGGAACCAGCACGTCCCAGCGTTTGGCAGCCACGGGTCCGTCCCCCATAGACCCTCTCCAGAGCAGCCCCTGCATTCCATGGGGTCTTTTCCTGGCTGCCCCTGGCTTCAGGAGGGCGGAGGTGGGGTGAGCTCCCCCCAGGGCCACAGGACCTCCCTCTGCAGTGCTGCCACTGTGAGGGTCACCCCCAGCCCTGGGCTTGTCCTGAAGGGAAGAGCAGCTCCACAACCCCCTGCCCGTCCTGCCCCATGTCTGTGGAGAAGCAAGAGCCCAGCCTATCCCTGAGAGGCACCATCTACATTCCCACAGAGCTAGAATCCATTCCATCCCACACCATGGGGGGCATAGAACCGTGTCCCCTCCGAGCTGTGAGGTGACAGAAGCCCTATTCCCCTCTCCCCAGCCCCACATGCTCATTTGGGGAGGGCATCTCTGCTCCCTTTGGGACTCTTCTCAGTGAAGAAGGGGTCACCCCAAATCTCCACGTGGGGAGCACCATCCCATGTCCTGCTTGGACCAACCAAACCCACTCCTTCCACCTCAGCCTCACAGACACATTTTGGGGAAACTTCTCTTCCCCTCAAATGTCCCCTCAGCACACGGGGGGCCTTGACACCTCCTCCACCGTGGGGAGCACTGGCAAAGGTCCACCCCAGACCATGAGGTGACAACGTCCCCCATGTCCCCCACCTCAGCCCCCTGGGCTCATTTTGTGGGAATCTCTCCTCCCTTTGGGTCTTTCCTCACCCAAAGCTGAAGTAACCCCCAAATCTCCCCTCCTTCTCCATGTGGGGGGCACCACACTGACCATGACCACCTCAGATCATGAGGTGACACTGACCCACGTCCATCTCAGACCACAAGCTGACAACAACCCCCGTCTGCTCCACCTCAGCCAGGGACAGTGACTCACGTCCACCTCAAACCATGAGGTGACACTGACCCCCATTGGTCCCACCTCAGCCAAGGGACAGCGATCCACCTCAAGCCATGAGGTGACACTGCCCCACGTCTGCCTCAAACCACGAGGTAACAGCAGTGGCCATCTGGTCCACCTCAGCTAGGGAACAGTGACCCATCACAGCCCATCGAGGTGACACTGACCCCCACCTGCCCCACCTTGTCCAGGGGACACTGACCCACCTCAAACCATGAGGTGACACTGACCAACCTGAAACCATGAGATGACACTGACCCACCTCAAACCAGGAGGTGACACTGATCCATGTCCACCTTGAACCATAAGGCGGCACTGACCCACGTCCACCTTGGACCACAAGCTGAAAGCTCCCCACCTCATCCAGGGGACAGTGACCCATTTCAAACCAAGAGGTGACACTGACCCATGCATATCTTGGACCACGAGCTGACAGTGACCCACAGCCACCTCAAACCAGGTGCTGACAACCACCCAT